>QANY01007738.1:703589-822997 GCA_003255025.1 Datisca glomerata
GTTAATTTTTCCACCCCTCAAAACTTTATCATCATCCTCATTAATTAAGTTGATGACAAAGACATCTCAATATCCAATTTGTAAAAAAATCATCAAAACATAAAATTAAAATGTTAAGATTTAAATGAGGAGAAATGATAGGGAATGAACAATCCACTTATGTATATATAAAAAAAATATAAAAGATATCAACTACATTCATATGAAGAAGAGAGATGAACAAAATATATTATGAACAAATGTACCAAACAACTAAGCAACCTTGAGAAGAAGAAATGGAAGAAGATGAAGATAATAGAAGTATAGAACTTCTTCCTCTCTCTAAAATCACCTCTCTTTCCAACCCCTCTCTTTCTCACTCTAAAAGATGACTTTCCCCCTTTTTTTTACTCCCCAAAAGACCTCTCTTAAGTGAAGACTTCATTCCTATTTATAGGCAAAATTAGGGTTTGCCTTTTTTTACTTTTAGTCTTTTTTTTAATTTTTATTTTTTAGTCCTCTTTTTTCAATTTTTACTTTTTAGTCTTTGGACCAATTTTTTTATTTTAGTATTGGATTAGTTTTCAAATTATACACATAGTCTTGGATTATTAAAAGAGCCAAAATATAAAACATGTATATTTCATGTATTAGGCCGGATAAAATACGGTATCTAGATATGCGCTTACACCCTAAGCCATCCTATTTGTTTCCTCTGTGTTCTCTCTCAACCATTTTCCCTCAAATCTCTCTTTTGTTATCTCAAGCTAATCCTTGTAACCACATACAACTCTCTCTCCCCTTTTTATATTACAACACATCTCTAATTCTTTTGGCAGTTTTCTTCACCCAACCAAAACCCGTTTTTGCTTGCTACTTCATCTAGTTTCTTCTTCAACAATTATCCTCCATTAATCAAGGTAAATGATTTCTTGTTTAGTCTCTCTCTCCCCCCTTCTCTGTACTTTCTCTCTCTCTCCCCCCTCTCTGTTCGTCTTTCTCTCCCTCTTCTTCGTCTCCTTCCCCCTCTATGTTCTGTCTCTCTCTCCCCCTCTCTGTTCTGTCTCTCTCTCCCCCCTCTCTATGCATCTCTCTCTCTCCCTCTTCTTCGTCTCCTACCCCCTCTCTGTGCTTCTCTCTCTCTCTCCCTTTTCTTCGTCTCCTTCCCCCTCTCTGTTCTGTCTCTCTCTCCCCCTCTATGTGCGTCTCCCTCTCCCTCTTCTTCGTCTCCTTCCCCCTCTCTGTTCTGCCTCTCTCTCCTTCGTCTCCCTCTCTCTGTTCTGTCTCTCTCTCCTTCGTCTCCCCTTCTCTGTTCTGTCTCTCTCTCTCTCCTCCTCTCTATTCTGCTCTCTCTTCCCCTTCTATGTGCATCTCTCTCTCTCCCTCTTTTTCGTCTCTTTCCCCCTCTCTATTCTATTTCTCTCTCTCCTCCGTTCCCCTTGTTGCGTCTCTCTCTCTGTCTCTCTCTCTTCTTTGTCTGCCTTTTCTATTTTTCCCCTCCTTTTGAACCGGTTCACCTGAACCAGATCGGTTCATTCAATCCAGACCAGGCCGAACCTATTCAGTCAGACCAAGCCAGAATGAACTGACTCAATCGGACTAGACCAGTTCAACCGTACCAGACTGAACCGGCCCAAAATAGCATAACTGAACCAATTCAGACCATCCGAACCTTGTTGAAATGTTTTAAACCATTTGATAATTTACACCCGATGTGGTTGCCACCTGTTACCAACTTCGCTTAGTTAATTAAATAATTGTAGATATTATATGAATTTGTTGTAATCTAGGATCCTTGGATTTCAGGTCCTTAGTTACTGAATTTAATTTGTAGCGAATCCAGGTAAGTGGATTTACATAATAATTCAGTTCATGTATTATAAGTGTAGAATATATAATGTGAAATTGTTTTATTATTTCTTTATGATCAAGTGTTTTATTTGTTTTCCATATCATGATGAAATTATTTACCATGTTATGTATGATTATATTTTAAGTTATACATGTATTAGTTATACCGTTTATGTTCATGAACAAGTAATATGTTTACTCATGTATTTATGATAACATGAAATACGAATATTAATTCAAGTAAAAAGTGATAAGTAAACAAGAAGTAGACTTAGTCATGTCCCTTGGTTATCAAGTAACCAGATTATTCATGTCATGTTATCAAGTTATACAGTTGGGTGTCATCATGTTCATGTTAGCGTCCTTGAGGTTCAGATAACTTTAAGTGACATCAAGTTTCAGGACACCCAATTTGTCATGTTCACGTTCATGTTACAAGTTTAAGTTCAAGTTCAAGTTGTGAATCAGTTCTGGTTAGATTGTTAATCGAGGGCTATGTCTAGTCGAATTATGATCAAGCAAGTATAAGGATTGGCATGTATAAGTACAAGTTCGAGTTATATGTTAACCATGAAATCAGTGTGTTATTACAAGTATTTTATGTGACCAGTGAACGTGTGAAATAAATTTGCATGAGTTATATGTTTACATTTATGTCATGTGAAACTCATTAGTATGTGGATTTACTTACTGAGTATTTTTAATACTCACCCCCCATAGATGATTGTATTGCAGATGATGGTGAGCAGCAGGAGTGAGGGACTGTCATATCAAGCACGATTATGATTTCTAAGTTTAATTATGAATTCAGTTGACTTTAGTTATTTCAGATACTTATGAATATTTATGTTTAATCTTTCATGTCATATGAATTTTCGTACTTCACTTCATTACAGTTTAATGGATCATTTATTTCAGTTTAATGAGTTAATATTATTTTAAAATAATTTTTATGCTTTCGCAATTTAAGGTTAAAATTAGGGTAAAATTAGGATTTTTAATTTTGAGATTTTCTCAAATTAGGGTTTTAATTGAATTGGAGAATTTCTGAATTTTAAAATTTCAAGCATATTTAACCCTCGGGAATCGGGGTGTTACAATATATATATATATATATAGGGCCAAGGAAATGGTGAATAATGGATTGAGCCAGGGTATAACATGCATCTTCAGTTCTGGTATGGGTACCAGTAATTGGGTCAATATTTATTTTGAAAGAGTTCAAGATTTCTAGGCGTTGACTTTCAGTGAGACAATTGTCCCACCAGCCTTTCAGCGTTCCTGTGAAACCATTGACCAGGAACCTGCAGATCTCGTGATCAGTATTCTCATTCTGCTTACACACAGAAGAGTACATGATCATTTGATGAATGGTCTCGAATACCTGATATTCTGTTTTACCATCGATGTTCCATTCATAGATGGTTTTGCCATGGTAAGATTTCTGAGAATGAAGAAAGTCTTCTTCATATAAAATATCTTGGGGAGTAGGTCTGGGATAATAATACCTACTCGGTCCAGTTAAAGCCATGCGGGTAGTAGGTCTTTTTGAATAGTTAGAAGAGAGTTTATTGATGGAATCATCAAAATTCTTTTGAATATCTAAGATTTGAGAGAGGGAATACTCTTCAGGTTCGTCAGGATTATATACCTCATAAACCCGTAACTATTTCTGATCTAAAAATGAAAATTAATATTATTAAATCTGACATCCAACAGTTAAAGGCTGTACATCAAATCCTTTCTCATGAGCTGAATCTCTTCAAACAGTCTACAGCAAAAGGGAAAGCCCCTGTAGTCTTCCCAGACCTGCCTTCACCAGATCAGCCAGGTCAAAGTCAAGGTCAATCTTTGACTTCACCAGATCATCCATCTCCTAGTCAAAGTCAAAGTCAGACTTTGACCTCCCCAGATCAACCTTGTCAGATCTCACCAGATCCGAAAAAGGAGAATAATCCGTACATATTCCTTCTAAACCAGGTCACCTTCCAGAAATGGTATACCAAGATTACCTTAGTAATCAAACCTGATTTTCTCATTATTGACGCCATTGTCTTAGTAGATAGTGGTGCAGATACGAACTGTATTCATGAAGGATTAATCCCTCTAAAATATTTTCATACAACCACTCAATCTCTCACAAACGCCAGTGGGAATTCAATGAGAATCCAATACAAAATACCAGAAGCACTTATCTGCAAACAGGGAATTTGCATACATGCTTCATTTGTGCTCATTAAGAATATGACACAAAGTATTATCTTAGGCAATCATTTCCTTAATTCAATTATGCCTATTACCAGAATTGATACATCTGGTATCCATACAGTTGTTGATACGGTTGACATTACGTTTGAATTCATCACAAAACCGTATACTAAGGAAGTAGATATTATCAGACATCTGATTGATAATAAGACAAATCAGATTAATTTATCACAAAAAGAAATACACTTTTTTGACAATTGACCAACGTATTCAACAACCCGTAATACAAAAAAAAATTCACACTATTCTTCATGAATTTCAATCTGAAACTTGTAGTGATATCCCTAATGCTTTTTGGGATAGAAAGAAACACATTATATCTTTGCCTTATCAGCCAGACTTCAATGAGAAGAATATTCCTACCAAATCGAGACCCAACCAAATGAAAAAGGAATATTTAGAACTCTGCAAAAGTGACATTGAATCTTTGTTAGCAAAAAAATTAATTAGACCCAGTAAATCTTCTTGGAGCTGTACTGGTTTCTATGTAAACAAAAATGCTGAGATAGAAAGAGGATCACCTAGACTAGTAATCAATTATAAACCATTGAATGATGCATTACAATGGATTAGATATCCAATCCTAAATAAAAAAAGATCTACTTGATAGACTTTATGATTTTGTAATCTTTTCAAAATTTGATCTGAAATCTGGATTTTGGCAAATCCAAATAGCTGAAGCAGACAGGTATAAAACTGCCTTTAATATACCTTTTGGCCATTTTGAATAGAATGTTTTACCATTTGGTGTCAACCATCTGAATTCCATCATATCATGAATGACATTTTTAATGCTTACACTGCATTTATTATCTGTTACATTGATAATGTCTTGATCTTCTCATCATCCATAGACCAGCATTTTAAACATCTTAATATTTTTAAGAATGTGATTATCCGAAATGGTTTAGTATTATTTGCTACTAAAATGAAATTATTTCAAACAACAGTTAGATTCTTAGGCCATAACATTTCTAATGGCACTATTATTCCTATTAACCGTAGTATAGATTTTGCATCTAAATTTCCAGATGAAATAAAAGATAAAACACAATTACAAAGATTTCTAGGAAGTTTGAATTATATCCGTGACTTTTATCCCCAACTAGCTCAGGATACTGCTCTGTTAAACCAGAGACTTCAAAAGAAACCTATACCTTGGACATCAGATCTTACATTAGCAGTGAAGAATATTAAAGCTAAAATTCAACAATTACACTGTTTAGCTTTACCACACCCGACATGGAATAAAATTGTAGAAACTGATGCCTCTAACCTAGGTTATGGAGGTATTCTGAAGTAGTTAAATCCTCAAACTCATAAAGAAGAATTATTAAGATTCACCTCTGGTACCTGGAAAGGACCAGCAAAAAATTATCCAACAATTAAACAAGAATGCTTAGCAATTGTGAAATGTGTATTAAAATTTCAAGATGATCTATTAAATCAACATTTTCTTATCCGTGTTGACTGCTCTGCTGCAAAACAGATTTTCAAAAAAGATGTACAAAATCTTGCAAATATTTGCATCATGGCAGAATATTTTATCTATATTTGATTTTGATATTGAATATATTAAAGGTGAACAGAATTATCTTCCTGATTTTCTAAACTGTGAATATTTATAGGGAACAAAATCCACTAATGAATAACCGAGGAAGAGGCCGCAGCTCTCGTGGGCGCGGACATGGCAGAACCAATCTGTAATATCCGAATGATGGGATTTTCTGGCTTTCAGAATTCCCCAATGTACAAGAGGCTGTCGCAAGAGTACAAAAGAAGTCCTCTTGACACCAGAACAGTACATTATTAACCGAATATCTGAGGAAATAATCCTCACTATTGAACCGAATGATGAAAAATGGATGGAAGATCCATGGGAGATAAAAACCCGTTATCTCTCCACACAACAGTATCCTACCCGATTTGAACACTATATATACATATATGAAGCTATAGTCGTCCAATCTGGGAGCATAGAAATCAGACATACATTCCATGACTCTAACCGAAATACCAGCCCAATTACTCTTAGTAAGGCTGTAATCAGAAATTTCATCTCCATCAATCAATGGGGTCTACATCCCCATACTACCAGAACTATGGAGATACATCAGAAAACTATCAAATACAGTTATTAGGATTACATAGAATCCTTTACCAATACATTTTATTATCAAAATCTGATACGAAATCACACATGGTTTATCCGTATATGCCCTGAGGTATTGGACGCAGGCTTACCAAATTGGTTCCTCCTTTGGTGGGATAAATTTGGTCTTACGTTTGATACTTTACCAGAAATATTACAAACTGAGTTTAAAGAATGACATTCACAATATGCCCTAATCAATAAAAATAGTACTGTATCCAAAGCCTTGGTACATTTTATCATCCAATTCAATATCCCATGAATTTGGAAATGGGATCTTAAATGTGAATACCAGAATGGAATACCCGTCCTAAAACTTATATTCTTTACTAAATGGTGGGACAAAGGCATGAACCCCCACCTAACTAAATTAATCAAACCGATCAAGACCCATGCACAAGCATGCTATGAATCAGTCCCAAAACCTGTACCAGTACCAACGAGCAATCCATTCTTAAACGCTCAAAATATGATTAAACAACAATTTCCCCAAATCAGTGAAAAAGAATTAGCTGTAAGAACCATGGCTTTTGTAAAAAACCAGTTCCTACATGTGTTTGGATCTGACACAACCTCCATGGCCACATCCAGTACCAATCCGAGTCCACAAATGCAATTATCAGTATCTCCTCCTACTTAGCCAACCACTGATCTCAGCCTGGACATCATTCAGCACAATACCTTCAACATCTTTGCTGGCGAGAGTCAAGACCCCAATGATGACTTACCAGATCTGACACCAGCAGTGTACCCACCAGAGCCAACCATTGCTGACTTTTGGGACTCATTAGCGTCCATTATCTCAGACCAGCTCGAGAAAGACAAAGACCATAAAGGAAAAGGCAAACTCAATTAATATAACCCGACCAGCTGTCAAGCACTAACAGAAGCAAACAAAGGTCTCCACAGTAGCTTCGCCAAACCGCACACGTGGACGATGTTTGTCATCCCACGCTATCCTACCTTATCATCTACGCATAGAATAATGTTGTATAGTTACTCTAGTTTGAGTTCAATTACTTTTATGAATAATGTTGTATAACTTTAGTTACTCCAGTCTGAGTTAAGTTACTTTTCTGTATTATAAAAGGGCCTCTCACCCTTGTTGAGAAAAAGAAGCTTTTCCTTTCATGTTTAATAGAATGCTCATGTGTTGAGCTCTTAAGTTTTCCCTCACATTCTCTCTCTAAATCCTCTCTCATTTCTTATCTCCATTACTGTCCTGCTCACACTTGCACATATACAACGTTGTTGTACTCAGGAGCTCCAGTGCTCCCTAACCGTAAGTTTCTTTAACTCCCCATATTCTCTGTTCATGAGACCATGTATGTATTAATGTAAACCGTGTATAACCATGACTATAAGCTCTACTAATCATAATCTTGTTGCTAATCCAAAGGCACTCAACTTGTATCTGTTATGGTTGAGGAAGGACTCACTGTACTACAGTAAGCTCAGGAAACAATCAATGAACACTGAGTGGGACGTCACCCAAGTAACGTCTAGGTAAGGTCTGTTGAGCAGAGATTGCGTTAAGACTGTTGACCCCTGTAAAACGTTGACAGACGTGCTCAGTGTAAGTTATTTTGTTATCTAAACTGACTGGACTTACAGTGTTTTGCCTTCTCACATGATAGGTGCGTGTTGGTTAGCCCAAAGTTGGTATCAGAGCCATGATTAGTTTTGGTTATAGTACTGTTTATATCCTCTTTACATTAGGCATACATGGTCACACACACACACATGTCTGACCTTAGCTATGCATCTATACAATCCGTAGCTAATACAATAACCTCCACATCTGAGGTAACCGAATTAATTGCATATCAAGATGTAAAAGAAGCTTTATATAAATGGACTATACCTAAGGTAAAACCTGAAACAATATATAAAATTGGCACCTTTGATTTCACCAGCCGTAAAATCATTAAAACATTTGAATATGCCATTCCATTACAGCATAATGATGATGTTTTATATCTGTTGCATGTGCATGATTTTATATCATTCATGCAAAAATACAAATATGTGCATATAGGTTTAGTGCAAATTGCATTAAAACCTTTAACTCTGCTAGGACAGAACACCAGCATACAATGCATCCTTAGAGATGGTAGGTGTCTGAACTGGAAAGCTTCCCTTATGGGAGCCATAGAGACTAGTTTATCTCATGGATCTATTTATTTTAATATTTATCTAAATTTAAGTATTTCTCTATCTGACAGCAATCTAGCCAAAGTACTTGAACTTAGAGTTCAATCACATGGCTATGATTATCTTCTAGGATCGTCTCCCTTTGCTATCCTTTTTAGGATTCATCTTAAGGTTTTGACAACCTTGAATCCTTATACCAGAAAGCAAAGTGAGCAGGGACATACTGTCCTCATTGATACTAATCTGTTTAACAGCCAAGTGGCTATTCCTCACATGATTTTCTGGTCTGCAATCACCTTTCCTGACACCTGGCAAATTCCCCAGGCTGTCCCTACCAGACCTGTCATCCGACAATCCCTTGATGATGTCATCCAAACTCACGGAGGCAATGTCTATCTTCGTTTTCAGAAACCACATCTGCCTCTGACTAGAAGCCCTTCTAGTCTCAGCCGCCATAGTATACCTCCTTATCAGGTAGAAATCCCCGAATCTTCTCGGGCCTCTTTCACTGAACCTCATGGATCAGAGGAATCTGATCATTCTTTTCCCCCGAAGGATCAGATTAGAGGAATTCACATCAGCGAAAATCAGATTCCTCATGGTGTTTATGAATCCACCATAAACAGAAGGCCAATGAGCCCAACCACAAGTGACATGCAATTCAACATTTAGATGGATTTTACACCCAATAGTATGTTAAGACAAAGTCTTCACCAGGATTTTATGCAACCAAAATATAAGGATTTCAGAGATTGGTATTTCTCCAACCATAATCCTCAACAACGCTTAGATTTTAAGAACCTGTACTACTTCCAGTTAGAACAGGATCAATGCCTTCAGTCTTTTCCTGAATGGTATTACCAGCTCACTCAAAGAGTCAAAATAAAAGATGACCAACAGTTACAAGTTCTGACCAATATACAGAAAACTTGGATAACCACAACTGGTAGAACCTACCATGCTATTCATCCACCACCCTTATCCTTAGAGCTTGCTCCAGGACAAGGTAACCAAAAACCATTGGTCATTAATTCCTATACTGAGGTTCCAGATAAGACCAACCATCAGGATATTGTTAAAGTAAAAGATATTTTACCCTTAACCAAACAGAACAATTACACCAACCTCTTCCTTCAAACTGTAGGAACACAATTAACTAGGATTGAGGAACAGGTTTCTCAAATCCAGGAGATCCAATCTAAAACTCCTCCAACAGACAAACCCAAAATCACGATTGAACCAGTAACGCTTAAACCTCCTTTAGAAGTTCAGAATTTTAAATTAAAATCTAGTTAGAAGGAGGATGATTTTATGGAAACCATAATGGATAAGATCAAGAATTTGAAGATCTCTACACCTGAAAAGACCTCCACACCTGAAACATCTTCAGGACAGTTGAACATGATGAATCAGGATGAACCACCTAATCCTGAAGAACCTGAAGAGTATTCCTCTAAAAAATCTTAGATATTCAAAAGAATTTTGATGATTCCATCAATAAACTCTCTTCTAGCTATTCAAAAAGACCTACTACCCGTATGGCTTTAATTGGACCGAATAGGTATTATTATCCCAGACCTACTCCCCAAGATATTTTATATGAAGAAGACTTTCTTCATTCTCAGAAATCTTACCATGGCAAAACCATCTATGAATGGAACATCGATGGTAAAACAGAATATCAGGTATTCGAGACCATTCATCAAATGATCATGTACTCTTCTGTGTGTAAGCAGAATGAGAATACTGATCACCAGATCTGCAGGTTCCTGGTCAATGGTTTCACAGGAACGTTGAAAGGCTGGTGAGACAATTGTCTCACTGAAAGTCAACACCAAGAAATCTTGAACTCTTTCAAAATAAATATTGACCCAATTACTGGTACCCATACCAGAACTGAAGATGCCTGTTATACCCTGGCCCAATCCATTATTCACCATTTCCTTGACCCAGGAATTGTCAATACTGATAGACACAGAGAACTTCTCCAAAACCTGAGATGCCCTTCTCTGACTCACTTCAGATGGTATAAGGAAGTCTTTCTTATGAAAGTCATGCAGAGAAGTGATGCAAACAATGAACATTGGAAGACAAAGTTCATTGATGGCCTCCCAAGTCTTTTTGCTGAACGAGTAAGAAAAAAACTCTGTGATAAGCACGATCAAATGGATATTCCTTATGATCAATATACTTATGGACATCTCATTCCCTAGTAATAGAAGAAGGACTAGGATTATGCAATGATATGAAACTACAACATATGATGAAAAGACAGAATCTTGACAACAGAAAAGAATTAGGTGAATTTTTGTGATCAATTTGCCTATGATACTAAAATCCATTATCCAACTACTTCTTCATCATCCAAACCTCCTAGAATTTCCTCAAAGCATTCTAAAACGAATAAGAAATACTTTTCGAAAAAGAAATTCAGACATAAAGAATCCAAATATAGATCTCAACCACATCAGAAATCTCATAACAGCAAAGTCAAAGCCATTTGTTATAAGTGTGGCTTAACTGGACATTTTACCAACAAATGCCGATCTAAATTCAAAAGGAAACTTCATGAGTCAGCTCTCGATGAAGAAACACAACAAAAGATTCTGAACTGCCTCTCTGACGACAGCTCTAAGAACTTCATCTTGGCTCGTTCTAGTACCTCCGCCACCCAGAAAGGCTTGTCTGACTAAAATCGGTTAAACTAAGCTCTGTTAAATGATCTAATGAAGAATCTGACATAATCGACTATCACAACTTGTATATTTGGGCTAGATCTATCAAAAATCGCCATAAAATGAATGTTATCGAAGGAAAATGCCATAGATCTAAATTTAGGTTGAGAAAAAATCACCATAGATCTGGATCTAGATTGAGGAAAAACCACCGTAAATCTAGATCTAGATTGAGGAAAAACCACCGTAAATCTAGATCTAGGTGGAGAAAAAGTATTTATTATGAAAATTGAAGAAAATAAAATTAAAATGATAGAAAAAACTTCACTCGAAAATGAGATATGAGATCTCCTTCTCTGGTATGGAACAAGAGTGATGAAAACTAGAGAGTTTTTTCACAAAAAGAGCAGCTATTTTAGCATATTACTATATCAGTTAGTGGGCAATATTAATTTTGTGGGTCATTTTTACAGCTACAATTATCTAGGAATCATTGTTAATAATAAGTTCTATAACAGAGTTATCTATGCCAAAAACCCGATAGAGCGAGGAGAATACGAAAATGGCTAAAAAACAGGTGAATTGCAAAAATCTCTTAATTTTTTTTTTGTAAAAATGACCGGATTTATTAAAATAGTTATCAAAGTACACAGGCTTAACACAAATAAAGTTATTTACCCCTATGTAATTTTTGTAACTAAGTTACCACAGTCATTTTCGGGAATTTTTTATAACTTTTTTCGGTCTTTTTTGTAGTTCAAGCTAGGAAGGTGGGCTTTTTTTGTCATTCACTGAATAGAATATGTGAGGATCGGCAGCAACTAGGTCTCTTATATTTTAGTTGTCTGCCACAAGGCCCAAGCATGCTTCTAGGTCGGTTTGAACGGGACATGATGAGTTGAATGTTTGGTCAGGCCGATAGTTGGCCAGTCTGATCAAGGATTCTTCGACACAGGCCATGCGAGCCTCTAGATTAGTCTGGGTCTGGCACAATGAGCTAAATGTTCGGCCGATCTGAAGAAAGAATATGTGGGGTCGACTCAGACCACTTGAATCGACCATTTTACGACTGACTCAAGCTTGTAAGGAGAGCTGATTCAGAAGGCTAGACAAAATGCTATTTTTGGGTCATTCATATGTATGTCATTTTTGGGTCATTCATCTGTATCCACGGGTATCCACATCTATGGAACATATATGAATTCTTGTAAAAAGGACATGAATTTGGTTTTTTTATTTTTTGTGCTCGTAGATATCAAGTGAGAATGGTGCAGTTATGGAACACTAAGATGCCATATAAGAAACATTCAAACATCATTATCAAGCGAGTTGTAGGAAATTCATCTCCATCACGATTGATTTGGAGTGTTCCAAATAGATTTAGCTCTACTCTTATGAGTTTGACAAGGTGGAGCTTGCAATGTTCTATTAGCTCTATTATCCAGAGTGGTGCAATATTGACATGAGTTGAATAATCTTGGTTTAACTGAACTGAGAGATTCTTCTTCATCCTTACATTGCCTCTAACTGGTGGTCGAGATCTTTAGTTAGTTCCGAAAACCCATTGTTGATGGCTGTTGAATTGAGAAATAAGCTAGAAAGAAAGAATAAGAAGATTATGCAGAGGCTCCTTAATTAGAAGTTTACAGTGCTGCAATATCACCTTGATTGCTCATATTAGTGGCATGAGCTTGAGGATTAGCATTGAAATCAGGTTGCTGAAAATATGATTCAAATTAAATGTCTAACTCTTGTACAAATCTGACATGCAGGTCTATAACCATTCCTGCCTCTACCACGACCTCTTCCAGAATTACTGTTTCTTCTAGAATTATGATTACCTCTGCGAAAGGAATTACCTCCTCGTCCCCTTCTTCCATTAAAATGAGTAACATTTGCATTAGCACTAATGTTTCCTTATTCAAGAAAACCAGCAACAAAGTTATTTTGTTCGAGTCTTATCTCCTGACTTTGAAGAAAAAAATTGAGCTTCTTGCAGGGTAACAAGATCTTGCCTAGAAGTGAGATTAACTACTACAGGATCGTAATCATTTCCAAGTCCTCCTAGTATGTAAAGTAACAGTTCTTCATCACTAATGAGTTGACCATACACTAACACATTACCAGCTAGAGACTTCATTATCAAAATGCAATCATTAATAGAAAGAGAACCTTTCTTTGTAGATTGAAGTTGAAAATGCAATTGTAATAATCTAGATTTTGAATTGGTAGTGAAAATTCCTTCGAGAACTAACCCCACTTCTGAGGATGAACCACATCTTACCACATGACCTAGCATTGCTTCTGAAATACTTGAGAGAAGCCAACTTAACAAAAACTGATCCAGACAAAGCCATGCTACAAATTTTGGATTTGAAACTGTTGTTGATGTAACAATATTGTTATCACAAGTGACAGTCTTGGTGACATATTGAGGAGGCTGAGCAACTGTACTAAGAAGATACTCCTCCAAACCGTAAGCTCTCACAGATGACATAATTTGAAAGCACCAAAAGATGTAGTTATTCTGATCAAGACGTAGATTTATCAGAATTAAGTTATTGGGAATCGAATTTATTACAAATGATGAAACTTGTGAAGTTTGAGATGCAATTGAGTTCGAAGCCATTGATTAAGCTCGAAGAGAATGGCACAAAATAGTTGAGAAAAGAAAAACAGAGTAGAACAGAGACGAGAAAGAAGAAGTTTAGGACGAAGGAGCTATAGCTCTGATACCATGTTGAATTGAGAAATAATCCAGAAAGAAAGAAGAAGAAGATTATGCATTGAATTGAGATTTTCTCATTAATCTGATCAAGTAGACTAATTACATATAAATAAACTATTATAGGTTACGCTTAACAACTAACATAAAATAACAGACTCAACTAACATAAATAACCAGCTAAGAACTACTTAGCTTAGCTCATTACTTTCCCTAATAATGGAAAATTACTCTATCAATAGTTTCCTTTCCCTCACCAAAATTAAAGCCCGTGTGAGGTGGAAGAGTTTGATTTGATTCCCATGTCATCCCCAAGTGTAGGTTCATCTCATGGTTAACTTTTCATAACAAGCTTTCAACTCTTGATAATGTGGCGAGATGTAAGCCTAGAGCAAGGGAAACTTGTGTTCTCTGAGCAGAGGAGTAGCAGTGGAGTATCTCTTCCTAGTGTACAGGATTACCAGCTGAAGCGTACTAGCATCAGTCATGGAGATGCAATCTATCACTGCTGGAGTCATCATGCCACAATACACCTCTAGATTGTTGTCTCGCACTAGCATGAAGAGGCTACAAACCATCACTACTAGCCTAGCTTTTACTTGCTTTATGTATTGGATTTAAATTCTCTCCTCTTGGGATCCCAACAGGAGAGATCTCTTCATCGATCCGCAACTATCCGCGTTGAGAATGGGCGGCCTCAATCACCACTACACAAACACTGAGGTGAAAAATGTACTCTGCAATCATTTTTATTTTTTTTTAATTTGACTTTTCTGTCATGTCAGATTTATTCTGTCTGTTTTTAGATCGAACGGACCAGAACTTGACATAAGCATAGGAGATGATCTAAATATCTTATATGTTTAGAAAGGATGGCATGATTTTTAGATAGAAATGTAGTGAATATGTTACACTCGTAGGAATTCTCAAAGAACTGCATGATTTTTATGTAGAAATGTAGTGAATCTGTTACACTCGTATGAATTTTCTCTAGGATGGTTAGAGATAGGTCTTGACACTGCCCATGAGATAACTAGAGATAACTTTGATCTCAAGCTACAGGAAGATTGGAAGTCACTTGGCTCTACTTTAGAGGAAGTAATCTTTGGTTTTCTTTTCCCTTTTTTTGTGCACACTCCTTACAAGAGGTTAGATTCTATTATTTGTGTATACACTTATGGTATACCGCTTATATAGTTATACCCATTTGAGTTGTTATATATTTTTTCTTATTAAAAAATGCCGATCACGTTGTCTCATCAATTTTCTTTTAGATAATTTTCCGTCAATTCAAACTAACTTCTTTCATGTATTGATCGATCAAAACGTTTGGACCAATCAAAGTAGACATGTAGGAGTTGTTGTTTTATGCTACATGCTTCAATCGATCATAACATTTCGTTTGGACCAATCAAAGTAGACAGGTAGCAGTTGTTGTTTTATGCTACATGCTTCAATCGATCATAACATTTACGTGGATCAAAACGTAGTTTCTCAATTTTCTCCTATTTAAGTTGAAAATGGGGTGAACAATTATTAGAAGGAATATAAAAAGTAAAAGAGAGGTTGACTTTTGGCTCCAAAAAATTGACTAGTAGATTCAAGAGGCTTCCAAAGGAGGAAGTTTCCATGAAAGTTCAGCAAAGGTCGGCATTGGCACAGTACATGGTAATTCTAACGTAGAAAACAAGTGCAGTAAAGATTGGAAAAAGGCAAAAACGCTTACTTTTCCTCATATTCATCAATTGTGTCGACAAATTCGAGACGAATAATACTACGACACTAACCAACGTATAAACTAATCTTTGTAGAAGAACCTATATTTCCTTTTGTGATATTAACTATAACTACGATTAAATTATCACAAAACGAAATAAAAGTTATAACTAAGGTACGTAATTTGAGCCAGCATGCACCAAGTTGCAACCAATCGAACAAATCATCGTATAGTTACAGAAATCACAATCGATTTCGCCCCTCAAAATACCATCAAACAAAAGCCCAATTCCAAATCTTTATACATATCATGCCCTGCAAAAATGATCAGGATCACAATCTCTCAGTTTCAGGATTATAACTTGAAATAGAAGGCAAATGATACTTGACCTCCTAATCTATGAGTAGTTGCACTTTACTCCCAAACCATTATAAATCAGCACTTTATTCCCTAGTAAATAGTTTGTTACAATCACTAGCAAGAACAAATATGTTAGCGAAAGACCCATATATTTTATCTGATTTTCTTCTTAGAATTTTATTGTTTCATCGTCTAGTTTTTGTAAACTCAAAATTAAAAAGAAATTATTATAGAAGATGAAGAGGTCAGAGATTCTCTAAAAAAAATAACCGAGATGGGATATATTTTAGACCGCTTGTTTTTATTAGTGATTATACAGAAGATAGATTAATTTTAGACAGTATGTTAAAATAACTTGTGGACTAGTTTTGATTAAAATACAACTACCCAAAAGTTAGCATAACTGACCCTAAAAAATACTTCTTTTTTGCTTAAATGCTTAATTAAGAAAAGAGAGAAATGAAGTGGAAAAAAAAGAGAGAAAATTAGTACGTACTGTTGAAATTCAATGTTGATATAAGAAGCCAAGGAAGAGGAATTAGTGATGGAATTATAAGCTGTATCAGACAAGATCATGGTGGTGCCTGTGCTTGAAGGGGTAGACACAATGGTCGGAGCATAATCCAGTATCGTTATCTGAATTGTTTGGTCGGGCACACACGTGTACTGTTCTGCCGCACTAATACACCTCACCATATACTGTCTCCCGCATGATGCCCCATTGTCCCATATTCCGTCGCCCGCCGCCGCAAACATATTACTCGACGGGAACTGCCCTTGATCGTTCCCGTAACACGCCGTCGCTAATTCAAAACCATTAAAATCGACAAGGGAAATCGAGAGTTTTGAATTAAAATTGCAATTTTTTTTTACTTACGTAGGTATGGAGGAGAGTATTTCGCCGCCGTGCCGACTTCGCCGAGGGAGGAATGGAAATGGAAGATGATTAAGATGAGTAATCGCAGCCATTGGAGGAGGAGCTTTGGTTCAGTTCTGAACATTTTCTTGTAATAGAAAAGCATGAAGAAGTTAGAGCCAGAGGTATTTTTATACAAATTATGGAAGATTCTTTGTTTTGATTTAATTGAAGAATTAATAAAGGTAGCAAAGTCAACGATGAAATTTTGGAGCTGGATTAGGGGATGAATTTCTCAAATTGAATTTTGTGATTAATAAATTGAATGTGACGGCGGGTCTATATTAATTTAATTTTTGATGACTGAATTCTATACACGGTTTTAATTTTCTTTAGGTATTTTTTCCTTCCAATTGTGGTTTTTCCAATTTGTTCTTATTTATATAATCAGCAGTAGTTCTTCTTGTAAATTGGACTTCAATCCTGTTCTATTTTAGTTAAGTCATGGTGTTCATAATGATTATATTTTTTCTTTTGCAAATTACACTAAACGCTTTCATTTTTAGTCACTGCCTTAAACCTTTCAAAATAAGTACTTTGCCCTTGAGCTTTCATTTTTGTACATATGTTTCAAACCTAACATGTTTTTTAAAGCACAATGATCCTAAGGAAAAATCATCATTAGATATGTTATTGTACATATGTTTCTCATACGGTCTGATTCTCTTATTGATCTTGACCATTGGTTGACTTCTTATGATATATTAGGTTCAAATGACTTCTCAAATTCAATATGTATTTGATGTGAAATATTCTTTTTGAAGCATCAAATCAATCCTCCGTACTTTCTTATATTTAATTTACATTTGACAATATATCTACACACTAAATAAAATATATTAATCCAATAATTATTTGTCATCATCAAAACTAACACATAGGCTAGGGTCATACAAGATCATTTAAAAAGTAATTGAACCACAAAAGTTGAATCATTTCCAACCATATTTCCATGCGGATCAATAACATAAATGACTTCAAATAATTCCGCCTCAAAAGTAAATACTGAACTCAAAGGGATAGAAAAACATCATTTTACAAAAGGCCTTCAAGTTTGAAATATACCACCGCAACCTTTAATACCTAGAGAACCCAAAAAAGCCCCATCTGTATTGACCTTAATCTAATTTTACAAGGGAGGAAACCAATGAACCAGAGAGATAATAAGAGCTTTAGAGAGACGATCATTTAGTTTGAAATTTTTTCGAATGGATAGATCGTTTACCAGATTTGACATATTACCAACACTAAAAGTATTAGTTTCTTTAACTGGATGTCATATAAACACAAAACAAGCTATGAAATTAATCTTTTTATTTTAAAAAATCATATTATTGCGCGAGTTCCAGATAACCCAAAGTGTAGCATACACTGCAGAACACTATAAAGGCCGAACCTGAGAACTAAACTCTATATCATCGACTTTTAAAAGAAAGGATCTTAGTGTAGAAAGACCACATTTTTAAAACTTTACATTACAATCTTTAACGAAAACAAGCAATGTGACACGCATATGTATATGGGACTAGTGTAAAAAGATAACATTTTTTGAAGGGTTTTTTCACCATTTCATCATCTCTTGTCTTCCTGAACCTCTCTCTTCCTCTTCAATAGCAAATTTTGTTTTCTCAAGTTTACGGCGAGATGGTTAAACAATGGAAATTGCTAAAAATTATGAATATATGGTCTTTTTCTGCTAATCTTATAGACATGCGAGTATCATATGCCTAAAAGATAGTGATTGTAACATAAAGATAATCTTGGATCGTTTTTGTTTATAAATGAGAACTTCTGAACTAAAATGTTATTTTTGAAAGATTTTAGATTAAAGTACAACTATCCCAAAATTTTATGGGATTTAGTGTCATTTGTCCCTTTTTAGAATCCGATAGTCTTAAAGTCTTTAAACAGAAAAAATTCCCTTTCCCATCCCAAAGACATTTAATAGAAAAATCATTGAAATTCTTATTTAATTTTTTGAGCTTATATCGTAAATTGAGATGCGTTAAATCACTTACTTGACATGCTTCCTATTTTAATACATGAAGAATTCATTAGAAGATGGAGAAAGAGGTTTAACTCAAAAAGCTTGTAAAATTGCCATCTCAGAGACGTTAAAATATGAGAAGTTTGGACTATTAGATCACGGTTTTTGTAATAAAAAATCGGCGGCATAGAATTCAATGGTATCAGTATGGAATATTTTCTCCTTCGGGAGGTTCATTTCCAAAGAATAACGCTTCAGAGAGTGACAAAATGGAGGCTACCCATGTTATTATTCAAGCAACACTTTTATAGGTTAGAAATTAGATGTTCGTAAACCAACACCAACCAATCATGTTTGACTAAATCTTAATATATAATTCCAACCAATTGTCTTTGACGAATGAATTAATTATAGGTTTTGGTTCTCTGTCAATCATGGTAGTTGCTGAACCAATAATTGATTTCCAATGAAGATATTATATGGATTAAGATTCTCTCATGTTTCAAGGAACATGAGAGAATTATGTTGAATTTGGATAATTTTTTAAAAAATAGACAGCCCATATTTAATATCACTAAAAAATAAAATATAACAAATAAAAATAATCACATCATCTCGATAAATGTGTCAAAATGATCGTGACCGTTTAATTTTTGACGTACGGTCAAGATTTTACTAACAGATCCTCTCATGTAAGTTCCCCTACAGGAAGGAAGGAATCTATTTCCATATTACATGGTCACCCCTAAGTTAGGGACCCTAACCTTATCTCCTGTTATAATACCGTCCTATTCCCCCATTATGATGTACATTTTTCTTTGTGAAAATTATAAATCTACTCATACATAAAAGTTTAGAAATTAGAAAAATATTTTTGGACAATACTACCATCAATTACTTTTAAAATTTCATACATGTCCTTAAACTCAAAATTAAATATAAAAAATATATGAAAAGTTTTTTTAACCATTTTGTATAAATGATCATATTTAAAGATATTTTCAATCTAAAATAAAGATAAGACTCAATTTAACCCAATATTTTATGTGTGCATTAATCTAACCAATATTAAAAATAAAAGTGAAAAAGAAAAGTTCATTGAGCAGAAAGAATTTAACAAACGTTCTATGCTTTAAAGCTATATGTTTTAATCAAAGCATCTAGTAGTAGAATACAATTAATTTCTACAACATTACTGCTTAATTAAGAAGATATTGTTCACTAAACAAAAGAAGATATAGTTCTATCTTTTTTTTTCAGTTTTTTTTTGTAATTTACTATAGTAGCTTTACAATTGTAAACTGATTGTTATATGTCTTCCAACTTCTAGTTGTTCGATTTCATGATGTTTTATTCGTTTATTTAGTTTCATAATACAAATATTATTATATTACAAACTTTGAAATTAAAATACAGACACAAAATCGCATTGCTATAAAATAAAATGCTTTGTTTTAGATTTTTTGGCAGCTAGATTTATTTTTTTGATATGAAAATTCTTGAAAACTTTGTTTATAGTCATATATTTTTGAGGCATATACAATGACTAAGATTTAGATAAAATTTTAATTAACCAAATTATATTAACAATTCATTAGTTAGCTAACTTAAAGCATATTAATGAATAATAAGACATCAACCTATGACGATTAACATCTCAATTAGTCAATTAAAAGTTACTATAATTTTAGTCGGTCTAGAATTATTTTTTTATTTTTTTAATATTCATTTCCAAAACATAATTATTGTTGTTGACAAAAAGAACCTGAGGTATGCCATATCTCTCAATGATCTTTTCCATCAATAACATTTTTGATGTCACAAAAATATTTCTTGTCATTTTACGTAATTACACGGACACCTTTTTAGTTTTAATAATTATACATAGTTCAATCATCCTTAATGAAAGGGCAAAAATGTCATTCTTCAATTGGTATCTGATTATTTCTTTACCAAGCATTTAAAATTTCAACTAAAAAGAAAGGAAATGATGTTTAAGACATATTTTCAAACACTGATATACATAAGGTTTCTTATATTAACAAATTAAATGAAAAATGCGATAAATAATAACCTATCAGCATGAATTTCTTATAAAAATATAATTTATGAGAGAATTTTGAAATTGGTATGAACTTAGGTGTTGGCTCAATGAAACTAGAGAGAATGTTTGTGTATGTTTTGAAACTAAAAAAAATGTCCATGTAATTAATATAAAATACATAGATGTTAGTAAATAATTGATACTCTAATTTTTCTGGATTTGAATTTTTACACAAACAAATTTAATGTGAGTTTCAGAATACTTTATTTGAAAGCTATAAAGCGCATTAAAAGAATATTTTAAATCATATTTTTTTATACATGATATTTGGATCGCACTATATTATTTAAAAAACATTCTACAGGAAACATGCATGTTCAAGTAATTTCTAAAAAAATTCAAAATGCAGATTAATATATACTCAGCTGCTTCATATATCTAAAGATGAATTTTAAATAATTTCGAATTAAAATAGTGTTAATTTAAAAGATGAAATTGTTTATAATTACAAGAAAATATTTTCCTAATATGAGTTGGATTTGAATAGATGATAAGAAGACCTGGAATAAGCTAAGGAATATGAAAGCATTAGGTGGTGAAAGGCACAACAGGAAGACGGTCAAGAATTGCTGCTATGCTTTGCCAATTCAATTTTGTATAGGTCCCCAGTCCCATGCTGACTGACATATTATGGACCATGCATGTTCCGCAAACGTAATAGACAGTCTGTACTTTGTCTTTACTGTCTTTACCCTTTTTTCTGTTTCAAAGGAGATTTTATTATCAGTGAGAATTTCTTGGATGAGATTTTTGAAAAAGAGAAAAAATTAAGACTATGGCTTTCTTTTGATAAAATTTGGTATTTTTCATTAAAATAATATACTAAGTTGTCTCTTTTTTTTTTTTAAATTTGATGTCTGCTAGTCTATTCAAAATCGTTCGCTAGACGCATCTAACAAGTGTTTATCTCAATGACAAATTACAGGATCTAACAAAATTTTTTTACTAGATAAATGATTTAGCAAGTGACAACTCAATCTTCTCCACCATAAAAAGTCCGCATCTCATTAAAAACTAAACATGGGTAATGGTTTCGTTTTTTTTCTTTATCAATAGTCTTTTCACCGTAATTTCTTATTTTATTAGGTAATGCTTGTGTTGCCAGTCTTAGGATTCTATTGATTTCTCTCTCTGGTAATTTGCGCGCATGTGTGTTATCTTCTTTATACTTGATAAAAAAAATCATGATAGACGGTGGGCTTGTTTTGTCCTATATTGAGAGTTTAGTAGAAACAAGTTGTGAATAGAACGTCCTAAGGGTTTCTAAAGGCTACCCTGCCTTTTAGGTAATGCTTGTGTTATAGTCTTAGAATTCTGCTTGATTTATTTCTCCTCTCGTAATGTGTGCGTAGTGTGTTTGTATTCTTCTGAGTAAGTAAAAAAAAAATCATGGTAGGTGGTGAACTTACTTCGTCCCATATAGAGAGTAGTAAAACAAATTGTCAATATAAACATCATATGGGTTCCTAAAGTTTACCACGACTTTTAGGTAATGCTTGATAAAAAGGATCAACGAGATTAAGAGAGACAAAACTAAAACAGAGTCGGCAACAAAAATAAACTCAGTAACAATGATTTGAATCGCTTCTTAAATTATTGCTGATAAGGAGAATCTTCTTCACATCCAAAGTCATTTTCAAAGCCTAATTGTCAATTCACTTCTTATAATTTTATTGTAAATTTACCATAATCCAAACTCTAGATTCATTTCAACCCAGTTCAACTCTTATTCCACATGTTTAAAATATATTGAGTCACACTCTAAATAGATATGAATTCTCTGTCATTGAGCTTCCAATGTCAGAAATGTAATTGAATTTAATACGTTCAATCAATTCAATCAGATCTGAATGAAGTATATCTATTAATAAAAAAATAAAAAAAATTAATATTAAAATAATTAAGTGAAATCTTACTCAATTTTACCTTCTGCTAGGAAAGGGTCATCTCCTCTAAATCATCAAAGTTCGGTACAACTGTTATCCATATTTCGAAATCCAAGTGTGCACAAAGAATGAGCGTGGTTTTTCAGATATGGAAAAGCTGGTTTTTCGCACATGCAAGTCACATCAGTCAAGACTAGACGTTACAGAGATGGGTAAAGAGACCAAATGAATGCAATCAATTGATAAAATTAAAATTCACACGATCAAATTTAGTTTCATGCAAAAGAGAGAAGACCTTCTATAGCAAACTGATATTTGACAAACATATAAAGGAAACTTTCAAATTCAAAAAAGAAAAAAAGAAAAATATATATACCTTCTGCAAAACCTTTTCTTTTCTCCCTCAACAGAAAATTTTCATAGGTAAAAACTGAACATTGAAGAAGAAAAACAAGCGCATTGACTCAGTCTGGCTTAGTCTTTACAGATCAGTCATGTTTACCAGTGCCGTGCACCACACATCCGAAAGAACACTATCTAACTATTTTTGGGTAGCCTTGGAAAATGTTGGGGAAGAAAAATTAGAGAAAACATAAGGGAAGCAATAGATATTAATAAAGTAAAACCACTCCTATTATTATTTTCTTATCGAAAATGGAATGATTCACAATTTCCTTTTGTTTCTTTCCTGATTTCCAAAATTGAAACAGCCAGAACCATTGGCATATAATGCTGGGATCAAAGAAAAGAAGGCGAGATGGTATCATATTTATGACTAGTGGACAACATTAAGGAAAACATTCTTATGTTAAATAGCTTTCCAAGTACAAAAAAACTATTGCACAACCCAAGTGAGGAAATGTATGAAGAATTGTAAAGATGGGAAGAGAAACAGAAGAAAAGTTTGAATATTCCTTTGAACTCTCTAATTCGAAATGCAAAGATAATATCAACCATGCAAAGACATAAGTACCAGTTTAAGATATCGTTATTATACTCATGGTGGTTCCACTAGAGAAAAGAGAAAAAGAAAATACAGAGTAATGGAATAAATTACTTCCAAAGCTTCCGCAAAGACATGTTCTTTTCGGTCTCCTTCTTCATGACTTTGGCAACCGCCATTTCAAAATCTTCCTGTGTCACATGAACTCTCCTCTCCCTCAGTGCAAACATCCCTGCCTCAGTGCACACAGCCTACACCACGTTGTATCCACCATAAGAAATAAATTATTCCTTTGAAGAAGTGACCATTTCAGATACTTTTTATATACTGCTCCAACAATAATGTTTGTAAAGCACCATAGTTAAAACAAGTGCTTTAACATATTTATAGGTTCAAAACATGTCACATAAGCACATCCAACTTATATTTTTAATGCCCTTATGCAATAAGATGCAGACCAAGACCTTGAAGCTAGTGACATAAAATAATAAACAAGGGAAGAGGGAAATATAATGTTTGGAAAGGCTAAAAGCGCAATAAGGTGCTCTTCACCATGCAAGCCTCACAAGTCACAGTTATCGGTTCTCTGTTGGTACTTGTGGATTCAAAGGTACAAGAAGAGGGACACCTTGCTGCCCACACCACAACAGGAAATGCTATTGTTACAATAATGGATCAAGGCAAAATGAGGGCTAAGCCTCAGTTCAAAGAGAAAGAAAAGTAAAAAAATACAGGTCTTTAAAAGAGATGTCTGATTTCTGGTTTCCTAACTTGGTCAAGTGCTCAGGGTGCAAATCTAAAATTGTACGACCTAAAAAGGAGGGCTTTCAACCTGGCTAATGATAGCTTCCTTACCGAGAGAATTCAACGACCATGTGTTTTACAATGATCATTTGTTCTTTCTCCAACGTTTGGGAATTAAGTAAATTATGCCACAGTCCAGCTTGTCTTGTTCTTGTCTAGGACTGAGGAGTTCCAGGATAAGAAATGTAGGACTGTCGTTTCCCTTTATCTGTTTTGGTGACTGGTTAGGGAGAAACATTAGGACCTTAGAAGGAAAACAATGTTAAGCCTGATATGTTCTCTCTTTCTTGGTGTTTTCAAAGGTGGTCATTGTCCTCTTCTTTTGATAGGAATGAGGTTGTATTAAGATTGATGGACAGTTTCATTCTATTAGATCTAAACTTGCACTTGCCCCTTTGCGGTACTTCTGCAAATAAATATACATTTAGCAATAAAAAAGAGAAAAAGGTAGATATTCGTTCAATTTGGAAAAGTAAGTGATATATTCCAAACGGCTCTAACTTCTTGAAAATAGGTCATCATGTTTGGGTTTGAGTCCAAATTGGGTAGCTTGTTTGCAATCATGCTTCAGAAAGTGACACCTCAGGTCAACGTTCTTGCTTACAGAAGATCTTGTGCAAATATGTCTTCACATGATCAAGTCTTTGCTACACTTCAATTAATGTCATATCGATGAAGAAAGTTTTAGGCCTATGAGTTTCTATCAATTCCTATCAATATGACGCTAGCTCAAATACCTAAAGCCTCCTAATTCTTTACAGTAGGCAACAAAATCACTTCAAGTTCAATTAAGAGAGCTAAAACAAAAGCAAAACATACATTTAACAGCCACTTCAGGATCAGCAGATAGAAATAAGGAATGTGTAAGTTAAGAGAAAGAAACAATCATGTACCTTGAGCTCTGCACCAGATGCGCCATTCATCTTCTCGGCAATCTTTTTCAAATCAATTCCACGCATTAAGTTCATTTTTCTTGAATGAATCTTTAGGATATCCCAACGAGACTGCATTCAAAAATTAAAACAAATTTACTATAAGTACCAAGCATCAGTATGTTCTACTGGAACCAGAATGCACAAATAAACTGCCAAAAGGGGAAGAAAACAATTGGCTTGCAAACGAGTATTGAGACTTCTGCTAATTGAATTGAGAACTATGAAAAGCAGGGGCTGTTTGGTAGGACATTAGTTTTACTTTTTTTATTTTTCAAATAAAAAAATGTCCCAAACACAAGTTTGCCAAACCATAACCATTGATCTATAATAATTATTTGTTTACTAAGAAACAAAATATGTATTGATCTATAATAATGATCAAATTATATTCTTCTCAGTTACTATGTAAGAATTACAATTACGAAGCTTACATTATAACTTAAATCAATGAAAAGCTGTAGTCAAGTTTGTAAAACGGAGATTGTTAATCCTAACATTATATTAGTTACTACAACTATTACTTATTAGAAGATAATGAAGAGGTTAGCAATAGTGCAGTACAAATATATTCATTTGAACAGTGAAGTGTAATTCAATGAACGAATGCTCTTACAGGTTCCTGAAGGCTCTAAAGTCATTAACAATAAGAAAACAAACAATTTTCTTAATTCAACGCCATATTGACATAGACAATATCAAAGATGAATGATTCACTGAGATATCATTGCCCGGTTCGATTTTTTTTTTCTATAACACAGAGAATAGGACAACTAGCACTAATAAAGGAAAAGATTAGCATAATATGATAAGAGTATACACCAGTACAGAGACACAGAGCATATGTATCAGCGAAAAGATGATAAAACATTCAGAAAGGTAAAGCATATGTGCCTATGAAGGTACCTCTTCATTAGGATTGGGAAACTCAATCTTCCGGTCAATTCGTCCTGGCCTAAGAAGTGCTTGATCTAGAATATCAATCCTATTTGTGGCCATCAGGACCTGTTAATAATGCAAGTACTTAGTAGCTCACATGAAGGTCACCAATACAAGATCATGCTTCTCCATTCATCCAATCAATGATCTCGAGACGTAAGGAGTACCTTAATCTTGTTTGATGCTTCAAATCCATCCAGCTGGTTAAGCAGCTCCAGCATAGTTCTCTGTACTTCACTATCACCGTTACCACTCCCAGATTCCATTCGAGCCGATCCAATACTGTCGATTTCATCCATGAAAATGATAGAAGGAGCATGTTCCCTGTGAAGATTTAAATGAAAAATAAATCATTCACAGAATGTAAGGGTGGGAAACAGAATAGAACATGGTAAAAAAAAAGTAGTCGCCAAATATCGCTTTCTACTCATTCTATCTTTTCAGCGACAGCAACTACAACATATAATACATTCACGACAGCCTAACTGAAGTAGTGTGTATGATTGCTTGTGCACTCTTCATAGGGCAGGGGAAAAAAATGAATACAAGCACAGCATTGAGATAAACTTGCATTGGTTGTATGGATCAACAAGTAAAAGATAACTGTAAAAAACCAAATCTGAATCATTTCAGAACGCGTTACTGGATAGAGAGCAAAACAAAACCTGGCCATGACAAAAAGTTCTCTGACCATTCTAGATCCTTCTCCAATGTACTTCTGCACTAGTTCAGAACCAGAAACCCTAATGAAAGTACAATCCGTGTGATGAGCCACTGCCCTTGCCAATAGTGTCTTCCCTGTACCAGGAGGTCCGTACAGCAGGACACCCTGTTTTATAACGAAGTAATAGAGAGAGATTAGAAATAAAATAAGGCCAGAAAAGCTAGTTGCAAAATATGTGTTCTTTCTACACATATCACCTTTGGTTGCGCAATTCCAAGACTCTCAAATAATTCCGGATGCTTGATTGGAAGCTCAATAACCTAGCAAGAAAACACAAAAGATGCAAAATAAACCAACTAGGCACCTAATAGGACATGTACATCGAAATTATTGAGTATTGACAACATATGCTCAATAGATATAACCAAAAAAAATATGTTCTCCAAACTTTGTCCAGTTTGTAATCAAATCATCGATTTTGTTTGTATCCAGTTTGGACTTTTTACTTCACTTACAAAGCTGCAATTGGTCATCATTCCATTTCCAGTAAGTTGTAGTAAATCATGCACAATTGGTGCACTAGCTTTACTAAGCATTAAACTGTTTGTTTCAGAGACAAAAGAGCCAGAACTTTTTGGAAAATGTTCAACTCCATGTAAACAAATATATTGTTTTGGTGAAACATTCAGACAAATTAATTTCGAGTGGAACCTAGAACTGTTTAAAGAAGCAATAAAAGGAGACCAAGCTATAAAAACTATTATCCAGCGAGAAATCATGTTGCCACAGGTCTTCAGTTCTGTCAACAGCTAACAGGAGAACAATGGCCAGTTTTTCTATTTATTTATGTAGAATACGTCAAACAACCAAAGTACTATAAAATATTTAGATCTATCCTTAAAAACGAACAGAAAAAAATGCACTGAGATACCTCTTTTATCTCTTTAATTTGCTGATCCAGACCACCAATCATATCATATGTAGAATCAGGAACCTTTTCAACTTTCATAAGGTTAACCAAAGGATCCACTTTGCTTGGCAAGACCAAATGAAGAACATAGCTGTCATTACGGAGAGCAACTCTAGTAGATGGTGTGATCTTTGTGATATCAATGTCTTTATCAATATCCACAACATATTTGCCTTCCGGATGAACCTGAAGATTAAAGGAAGAGATATAGGTGAATCTATCAAATAGTTTTATGCCATCTTGTTTTATATCATGGGTGTACGTCTATGGTTATAATACTGATCAGCCTATGTGCTAGGACTCCAAAATGTGAGACACGAGGAATATGATCCATGTGAAATATGATTTGGAACACGTAGGATATCACTGGACAGTATGGGAGGAAATGCCAAGAAGTCACGTGAGCTCCACATCAACACTTTGATCCATGTTTTTACAGTCTAGGCAACCAGTTACATAAATTCTTCCGAGCAAATAGCTTTAACTGTCTTTAATGGATTGATAAAACCTTACAAGATTAAAGATTGTTTTCCCTGCAAATCTAGATGGATATCCTGTTCTTTTTTCTTTTGGTCGGTAAGTTGGACATCCTGTTCTTTCGAATGATAAGTTACTCAGGATTAAAAGTTTAACAGCCCAGTTTTTTTCTTTTGTAGCCCAATACATATTCTTATTGCTTCCACTCTGTCACAGAGCAATTTGGCATTCCTCAAAGTAACCCAAAGCGATGAGGCAAGGGGAGTGGAGCTCTGATGCATGGAGGACTTTTGAATGCTGAGAAGGAGTAAGGAAAGTCAACACGTGATTGGAATTCGGTTTTGTTTGATTCCAAGTTTAACAGGAGTATTTAGGAGAAAATAGGAAGCAGGGATCTCAATAGTCAGTACCTTCAAAATTTTCCGGGGGTGTGTGCAAGGAGTCTAAGTACATTTTTAGCCAATAAATAATAATAAGAATAATCTGGACTGTGAAGCTCAGATATAAAATGCTCATTTTAGGTAGCACCTAATATTGTAAAAGTCACATTGCAATTAATAACCTTGAATACGAAATGATAAAATAAAACAACAAAATCTTACATACTGCGCAACAAAATATCAAAAGACAGCATTAACTTTTCAATTTCATGTGGTTGAAATGGGGGAGCTCATTAAAGACAATACATAGCTCAAAACTAATCGAAATAGGGCCGGATGTTATATACTACATTGCAATTCAACAATAAAGATACAATAGAACATCACTTACCTTAACTAGAACCTTATTCTTCCCCATAACTTTCACAACTTCGCCAACATATGATCCAGGCTCCTGGAGCAGTTGTAATTCTTCCCGTAGCATTCTTACTGCCATTTTCAGTTGATATACGTTAAACATACTGAATAAGAAGTCCAATTATTCCAACCCAACCCAACATAAAGAAGACATTTAATGGACACGAAAGCTTGTACAAGAAAATTTGGACTACTTGTACTCTTTAAATTCAACATCTTAAGTGACGTTACCTTAGTCAAAGGGGAGCATAAACATACAGAAAATAAGAGGAAAAGAGACACAAGTTACTGATTGATCATCAAAAGAAGTCTACTATAAATGGAACTAGGCAAAGTATAATATGTGTTTTGAATAAAATATTTTCGCTGCCAGTGAATAGGTAATTGCAACACACGTTAAAGATATCTTAAATATCTTAAATGTTTAAGATATTATGCAAGTATACATTGCAATATCGAATTTGCAATAAATTACTTGGCGGAATGCCTTTGAGTAAACTGAAAGGCGAAGGATGGGTAGGAAAAAAACTATAGGATGCGATTTCAGAAAGATTGATGTTGTAAATACGTGACCATTTCCCCTGAGTCTCTTAATTGCTCAAAGTTCTCATTTTCAACCCACTTAAGCATATAATTTCATTTTCCAGCAGAGTTTTTAATTAGGAAATGTATTAGTTAGAAGAAATTAAACCCAAAGCACCAAATTTTATGACTCAAAGAGTAAACTTATATTTTCGAAAGCGTGATATCCTGAAGCATAGTGAATACAACAATTTTTCTGATAACAAAACAATCCAGAAGAATAGGGAAGCCGATACAATAAAAACAAAGCAACAGATGGCACAAAATCCATGAAAATCAAACCCCTTGCAAATAACCAAATCCCAGAACCTAAGCACTTTTAGGCTATGTTGGACCTTAGAAGGCGATTCGAGTAAATAATTGAGATTCTAAATTCTATCTTTTGGTTTCTAAGGAATTTGAAGATGAAAAAGGAGATGTGAAACAAGAAAATTTATTGCCTCACTACTTTCGTTTCTTCTTTACCTAATCAATTCTACACTAAACCCCCCCACCCCACCTTCATTATTTCTCAAATCAAACACAGGATAAGGAAAACCAAACTGATCTTAAAACACTCATCCAACAGTCCCAACCGATTTCACAAAATCTTGGGTTGGGGTGGGGGGTGTTAACGATAGCCTAAGGTAAAAGTAAAACAACTGACCTCTAGAATTGAGCTCGTTACGCTGGGCTTCGAGTCGATTGAGATTATGAGTCTTCTGACGGACCTGAAGCTGGAGGTCGTGAATGTGTTGGAGATAGTATTGCCTTAGACCCTCGCCTTGCTTCGACGCCGGCTTGGCAGAGCAATTCTCTTCCAGTATAGCCTGAGGTTGCTTGGTCTCGAGAGCTACCGTCGCCATTACGGGAATGAAGACTGTTTTTAATATCTTCCCTTTCTTTCTCTCTCGGGGTGCAATTGTTCAAACTCCAAAATGAGTTGCTGGTTCTGGAAATTCTGAACTCAGATACAGTGATTGGATACATATATATTATGGGCTATAGCCGACCCATTTTCTATATTTCTAGTAAATGAAATGGGCCGAATCGGTTTCTTAATAGGATTTATATCTTATTCTTATAAAAGATAGCTCTTGATTTAGCTTATAAAAGAGTGAGTTTTCTAACTATTTGGTTCTAAAAAATATCCATTTTACTCATGTAATTTAGGTTTATTTACGCGGTGGGTGTGCTTGGAGTTGGCCTATAGATTTGGGTGGAGGGAGGGGTGCGTTGGTTATTTCGCTGTGTGGGTTGGGTGTAAAATATGGGTGGAAGGAGGGGCGCGTTGGTCATTTTGCTGCATTTAAGTGTTGATGAGGCCTGGACCGTTGGATCATTACGATCTCGGACGTATATGTGTTTGAGAATTACAGAGACGATTGACTTGATCTGGGCTGTCCGTATAATTGATGGGATTGATTGATGGGATTGATTGATGGGATGTATCTGAATCGTCAAAATCAGCTGTCTCATCCATTGATTGTGACAGATTTAATTCTGCTTCATCAATTGCACGCCGAGGGGGGGGGATAGGGTCTCGAAGGTTCTTCACAGGCGCCATGGGAGAACCTTTCCAAGCTTCTCGGTGGGGGAGACTTGGCAAGGCCAGCTGGGGTGTTTGCGGGGATCAGACCACCTTCGCCAACGACCGCATGAGCGTGGGTGTAGGATCCGGCAATGACCCTGAGTTTTTTCGATGGAGTCTGTCATAGTCAACGGAGCCGACGACCGCGGTTCAAACTTTGCGGCTGCTTTTCGATGGGAGTAAGGGGTAATGATAAGCTTAATCCTTCTATTTTTGTTTTTTTTCTTATGCGTTCATATTGATTAAACACATGTGAAGGCTATTTTCCGTAGGTTCTTTTTGTAGGGGAGTTGTAGAGCTATGAAATCAGTGAGCTCCATAGGCGGCCGTGTGCTCCAGGTGATGGAGCCAGGTTGTTCACTGTCACAGCACGAGATAGTCAAGTGCTTTCAGCCTGCCGGTTATAACTGTTCAAGTTGGCTGTTGTGTGTCATTGTCGGAGGTAAAGATGTTTTTTTTTGTTTTGTTCGTTCGGTTGTTCTATATATATATGCGTCTTGTTTGATAATTTACATTGTGTTTGGTTCTCTGTTATTTAGGGTGCGTTATGCTTCTCTTCTTCTCTCTTTAATCTTTCTCTGCCTTCCAGAATTGGCTCTTTATTTACAACTACTTGTTCTTATGTTTACTGTCAAAATGATTCTCATTGGGTTTTTAGAGATCAATATAAGCCATAAAGCGTTATGCTATCTTGTTTGCTGTTTTAGTTGTTTTGGTTAGTATGGTTATGATGAATTTGACAATTCATTTTGGCTAGTTATTTAGAGTGGGATTTTTTATGACGAAAGTGTAGTCGATTAGATTTTATGAGTGTCATATTAAGATGAGGTTAAGAGGATATCTAATTTGCTTTGTGAAATTTGAGAGGGGTTTAATTAGAAGTATCCCACGCACGTTAAGTCACTCATTCTTCTTTATTAGTACTTAAAGACTAGAAAAAAAAGTTTATATGTGAGAGGGTAGTGCTTTGGATTATTGTGTGTTGGTGTATTTGATTGCATTAGTTGTGTGATCAATTAATTTCTCATCTATAGATTTTTGATTTTTGTATTGAATAAGTTCATTGTATTATTTTGTTGACATCGTGATCAATTTACTCCTAATACTTTTGTATTTGCTTTCGATTAAATCAATCTGTTCATGAATTGTAAAGTAAACTAACTACATTATTTTTTATACTTTTCTTATTGTAGGAAAATTTGCTTTATATATTTGCTTATCGTTGGTAGCTCTTTTTCAAAGATAGCCATAAGTTATTGATTTAAATAGACATGGTTTTCAGTTACAGATAAATTTTAGAGATTAATTTGTTATGTTCAAATATTTTTGTATCAAATATGTTTGCTGTTTTTAGTTATTTTGGTTAGTATAGTTATGGTGAATTTGACAATTCATTTTGGCTGGTTATTTAGAGTGGGCTTCTCATGACGGAAGTGTAGTCAATTATGTTTTATAAGTGTCAAATTAAGATTGTGTTCAGAGGATATCTAATTTGATTTGTGAAATGATAGAGGGGTTTAATTACAAGTATCTCACTCATGTTAAGTCACTCCTTGTTTATTACTACTTAAAGACTGGAAAAAACAATTTATATGTGAGATGATAGTGCTTTGGATTATTATGTGTTGGTGTGTTTAATTGAACTAGTTGTGTGATCAATTAAAAGTTTTTGTTTTTTGAAAAGCTACACTGTTTTCATACAAAAATTACATCCGATTTGGACTTCTACGCCATTTCAGAACATGGGATTTCCCATGGCCTTTCATTATATTTCCAAATCTTAATTGCAATATAGATATGCTTGATTCACCTAAAAAATTTTATAGGTCAATTAATGACACAAGTTACAGCTGTTTCTGAAACTAAAAGAAAGAAATCACCTTTACCATTTGATTTGCATCTCTCATGTTGTATATATTTCTATGAGATGAGAATCCTAATATATGGAACATAATTTGAAATTTCGAGATCATATTTGACTCAATTCATTGCATTATATTCATCCAAAATTCTTAATTTTAGTAGTAGTAGAACACTAGAGAAAATTCGTTCCATACTTTTTACCATTGTTTTCTTGATTAGAAGCTAGATTTTCAAACTATTTTAAAATTATGTTTCTTTGTCCGAATTTAACACGCTTGCACATAACGATCTTAATATTTTTTATTTCCCTTCACCATTATATGCTTGAATGGATTTTAGGACTTATTTTGCTTTGCTTTTAAGTATAAGTGTGATTCATACTTTGCAACTGCATTCTTTATATGAAGTGGTCTTCCATTGTGATGAAATTTTATTGCCATGTTTCTCTTTGATTAAAAGCCTGAATTACTGTCTGACTTTCCCATTAAGACATCTCCCTTGTTTAAACATAGTTTTTTTTTCATTTCGTTGATCCTCCTCAAAACTTGAAATCTTCATTTCAATCATATTGGATTTTGATTAAGTGGAGGATGTAAAATATCATCTTTTCCTAACCCAAAAAAGTGAAAAAGAGAATTTGCTTTCTTTTCGTTGGCTGGTGAGCTATTACTTAGCAAATGTCGTTGTTTGTTGTCTATGTCTACTTTATGCACTTAAAGGTCCACTTTCTTCTGACAGGGAAACATTTTCCTTTCTTTTTCCATGCATTTGAGAGTTCATTCAATTAATATTGTCCATTATCCATCTATTTACAACGTGATAGCTGCTGATTAGTTTTAGTTCTCTTCTTCTTCTACTGTTCCTTAGTCTCATATATATAGCAATGAAATTGAGTTACCCGTTAGGAACAGCCAATTCTAAGCATTTGTGTCTAGACAAGTATTTAGCTAGCTGTGACAATTAATCATCATCATATGAATGTCTTCTGCCATCTCCAAATCTTTGTAATTATTTTACATGCTAAGACTTGATGAGATAATTCTCTCTTGTGTTCATGTTTAGGACAAACATTTCATAAACATCTCTAGATTATAGACCCATCATGTATATGATAGTTTCTACACATTTATGTGCTTCAATTACATTTCAAATGCTTTTGGGCCATAAAATCGTTGTCAATTGCTTAAATTAGATGGTTTTGAAAATTTATCAAAAACTACTGGAATCAAGTTATGCTTCAGTAGAATGGTCTGCTTCTTCTATGGAAGTAGGATGATATATTATAACTTATACATTTTTTATATGTTGCATAGCGATGTTCACTTTTTAAGTGTTACTTTAGGGATATATTGTACAATGTTAAGTTGTTGAACACAATTGAGATTCTAATTGGTGATAAGGCATTAGCATACCCGCAAAGTTCGATCAGTAGTTTGAATTAGTAGAGGAGGATTGGGGACAAAAGGGGAGGGGAAGGCATGCTCGGGGAAGAAGGGGCCNCGGAGGGGGAACTTTCAGGAATGGAATCATGGAAGGGGTAATCGGTAGGGGATTTAGAGATTTGGATATTTTTTTTAAGGTCCTTAGTTTTTAGTGATATATTGGTTTATTTAGTGTTTTATTTAGTTATTAATTGACTAAAATGTTGTAATTTCAGTTTTAATTTGATTTTAAAAACTTTTTAGTTTTTAATAGAAGTTAATGGGAATGAGTTTGAATCACTAATTCACATAGTTTAAGGGTGATGCTAAGAAATAGTTCAGGGGTAAAAATTATCATTGAAATGGGTATGTTCTTAAAATATTCGAACAAACAAATAAAAAGAATCCGGGAACTGAATCCAAAGTTGTAAAGTGGAAATAAAGAAAACTTGAAAGTATTAAAAGTAAAGTAAGACTTACATAAATAAAATTAATTTTGCGGAAATTTACAAATTAAAAACTTGGTAACAAAAAACAAAGTAGTCTATTGTAATGCTGAATGATTGATTTTTCTTGCATAGACATGGAGTTTTCATCTAAGTTAAATTTTTTTCTTTGGTTTGATGATAAGATTTTTTAACCTTATCTCTATGTGATGAGTCTTATAAATAAAAAATGATTGTCAATTTTATTGGAATGTGATATTCTTCTTCTCAATCTCAATTTGAAATTTCGAGATCATATTTGACTCAATTCATTGCATTATATTAATCCAAAATTCTTAATTTTAGTAGTAGTAGAACACTAGAGAAAATTCATTCCATACTTTTTAACATTATTTTCTTGATTAGAGGCTTGATTTTCAAATTATGTTTCTTTGCCCGAATTTAACACCCTTGACCATTATATACTTGAATGGCTTTCAGGACTTACTCTACTTTGCTTTTAAGTATAAGAGTGATTCATACTTTGTTACTGCAACTTTATATGAAGTGGTCTTCCATTTGTGATGAAATTTGATTGCCATGTTTTTCTTTGATTAAAAGCCGGAATTATTGTCTGACTTTCCCATTAAGACATCTCCCTTGTTTAATGATAGTTTTCTTTTTCCGTTTTATTGATCCTCCTCAAAACTTGAAGTCTTCATTTCAATCTTATTGGAGTTTGATTAAGTGGAGGATGTAAAATCTATCATCTTCCCAACCCAAAAAAGTGGAAAAGAGAATTTGCTTTCTTATCGTTGGCTGGTGAGCTGTTACTTAGCAAACGTCATTGTTTGTTGTCTATGTCTACTTTATGCTCTGAAAGGTTCACTTTCTTCTGTCATAAACATTTTCCTTTCTTTTCCCATGCATTTGAGAGTTGATTCAATTAATACTTTCCATTATCCATCTCTTTACAACGTGATAGCTACTAATTAGTTTTAGTTCTCTTCTTCTTCTTCTACTGTTCCTTAGTTTTCTCATATATATACCAATGAAATTGTGTTACCCTTTAGGAACAGCCAATTCTAAGCATTTGTGCATAGATAAGTAGTTAGCTAGCTGTGAGAATTAATCATCATCATATGAATGTCCTCTGCCATCTCTAAATCTTTGTAATTATTTTAGATGCTAAGACTCGATGAGATAATTCTCTCTTGTGTTCATGTTTAGGACAAACATTTCATAAACATCTCTAGATTATAGACCCATCATGTATATGATAGTTTCTACACATCTATATGCTTCAATTACATTTCAAATGCTTCTGGGACATAAAATCACCGTTAATTGCTTAAATTAGATGGTTTAGAAAACTTATCAAAAACTACTGGAATCAAGTTATGCTTTAGTAGAATGGTCTGCTTCTTTTATAAAAGTAGGATGATATATTATAATTGATATATTCTTATATGTTGCATAGTTGTGTTCACTTTTTGAGTGTTACTTTAGGGATAGATAATACAATGTTAAATTGCTGACACAATTGAGATTCTAATCGGTGATAAGTCATTAGCATAGCTTTGTTATTCATACCAATATGTTGTTTTACTATTAATTATTTATGGACATGAATCTAATGAGCTTTCACTTTACAAATGTAGATAATATGGTGCTTTACTTTAGTTGCTGAGCACAAACTGTACTTAAGGTAAATGTTCACCCCTTCATATTTCATGCTTTATTGTTTATATATATTAGAGACCATAATATAGCTAAAAATTTTGTCTAGGATCTTTCTTTCCTAACTATTTGTTTTGATATCAATGTTTAGGAAACAACTGACGTGATGTTCATTTTGTTATGCTTTACTTCATAAAGAAAGATGTGTTCCCCTCTCTGATATGATATTTACATATGTTTGATCACTTCTCAACCTTTGCTGTGTTTCACACACCACCTTGTAAGTTTGATTACATTTTTCCTTTACTTAAATTTAGTTAAATATATAATCGCATATTTTATCTGAAAATTACTTTTATATGCTTTTTACCCTTAAATGTTATAATGAAACGTAATACTATTTCTAAATACTCTCAACTACATGAACCTAGAGAAGAGAAATTACGTAAAAGACAAAGAGAACAATATGCTTTAAAGAAAAAGAAAGGGAAAAACTTATGCACTTTATTTAATGAAGTTGATGATCAAAGTCATAACAAACGCGAATCACCAACAAATAATACATTGACGAACGACAATTTAATCCTCCAAGAAGATATGATGACAACAGAGGCATGTTATATTGATGACATCCCACACGAACCTCTTATGTTAGCCCTACTCCTAACTGTAACTTTTGTAATGCTAAAAGATTTATTCATGAATCTAACAACTTTTGTTGTTCTACTGGTAAAATAGTACTAACAATTAATGATGCACCAAAACACACGAATCAGAGATGGGCTTTCATCGCGTTTTGACACAAAACACAGTCACCGTGTGTTGTAAAAGCACATATTTATTGTAGTGTTCACAGATTATAAATATATCTTTGACAAAAAAATACATGAGTCACTACAAGAAAGACGACATTCCACAGGGTTAAATTACAAGGTTCGCATTCGCCTCTTGTTAAAAACTCAAAACAATAAGAAATTTGAAAACCAAGTAAAATTTATTCCAGTAGAAAGAAAAAAAAGCAGGAGGCAAATTTAATAGACGCGGGACTTGGACTTAAGCGGGACTTTGAGCAAAAATTGGAGACCTCTCGACATTTCATTCTCGACCTCTTAGTACTGTGGCTTGATACTCTTCTCCAATCCTTCTCTCTCTCGTTGCTCCATTTTCAGATAAGGCTCAAATCATTGCTCCATTTTCATATCAGAGAAGAATCTGATCCTTCTCTCTTCCTCGATTCTTCTCTAGAATAAAGCACATATCAGATCCTCGTAGCTTCTCCCTATCGGACGAGCTAGGGCTAGGCCTTCGATGAAGAAGAGAGAGTAGAGCTCATCGATTAGCTTCTCTCTCACTCTCTCATTCAAAGACAGATCAGATCCTCACAGCTTCTCCCTCTTGGATGACCTAGGGCTGCTTTCTGAGAGTGTATTTCTCCAATGTCACCTCTCTCTCATTCGAACACGACTCTTCATTCTTTTTCAAAGTTTCAATTTGATTTAAGGTAATCGAGTATTAGAGAACCTAGGGTTTGTTCTTTCTTACCTCTCTTCTCTTCTTACAGTCTCTCTCTATCTCAAACTCCCAATCTCCCAAACTCATTCTCCCCCATCTCTCTCACTCTCAGATTCTTGGGGTTGAGATGGTTAGGGTTCATCGTATACACGGCTTTCACTGGGTTAGAGCTCGTGCTTTTCTAACTACAGTTTCTGGCTAGGCGAAATTGAGGAGGTTTTGCGTTCGTGATTTTAAGAATATTATGCGTTCGTATATTTGAGTTCAAGCTAGATTTGCGTCATTCAAACATGGGTTTCTAGAGTTGGTGAGTTTCTCTGTTGTCTACCCTTGAGCTTGGGTCATTGCTTTGGTAATTTATGTGATTTTAGTATGAAACTGGTGTGTTTTTTAGGTTGATAACAAAACTGAAGAATAAGATCATCATCTTCAAGCCAAACGATGAAATCAAAACCGTTACATGAAGGTTCTCTCTCTCTCTCTCTCTCTATGTTTCAACTGGAATTTTGTTGGAGAAAAACACTCCCTCAATTTTATCCACAACAACTGATTGCTCCCCTCAAACCACATTTATCCTTTTCTTTGTTCTTTTCATTTATTTCTTTCTTCTCCTACATCTCTCATCTTTCTTTTCCTTACTTGATGCCTACTGTTGTTGTATCATTCTCCTCAGATCAATAATTGTTCAAGCATGTTGGATGTATGGGTAAGCATACTTTAGGTTCTTTTCCTTTTTATTTGATTTTTGGATCTGATTTTCGACAGATTTGTCTACCGTGGGAAGGATCCTTGCTAATTTTTGGGGATTTTGTCTTCATTTTTCAGGGGTTTCATCGACACGGAGGCATGAATTACCATTAAAGATAAGGTTTCTGGCAGATTTTGATGTAAGATTTACTGTCTTATTTTGGATAATTTTAAGTTTCTCTGTCTCCTCCTAAATTTTTTCAAAACAGTGTGTGCTCAGATAAATTGTTAGAAGAGTATTTTTTTATCCTTTTTTGCTTACTTTTGTGTCGCTCAATCCCTTTCTTAACAAAACTGAATTGATTTAACTATCTCTGTTTACTTGTATTTGGTTGGTCTTATTAGTTATAACTATACCTCTAGATAAATTGTTTCTGAGTCCTTTTTATATTAATTTCAGATTAATTTAAGAGGTTGCAGGTATTTTTAAGGTGAAAATCTTGAGTTTAACTTGAATGATCATCTTAGTTTTCGTTATTTTAGAAATTAAACTACTAGGCGACATATTGGGCAGTTCAAATTGTTACATGGATGTCAAATCATACGACAATGTTGAGGTCTATTTTGAAAGCTGAAAGTTTGATGGTTAAGTTATTTATGTGACAAATATTAAGAAATGTTGTAATTCATCTTCTAATTTCTTGTGAATCATTCACACATGACAAAACATCATTTCTGATACATACAGAAATTAGTTCTTTGATTTTCTAATGCTTCTTTTTCCTGAGTAGTAGTAATGGTTACTATTTGTTGTCAAGCTGCAATTTTGATTGTTTCTGGAGTTTGGACACATTAATTTCTAAGAAAATGTAACTACATTCACCAAAAGTTTAGTAACTATATTGTTTGTGTGCTATACCTCTATGTCTACGGCTTAATATCTACTACTTATAATGAACTTGGCACCAGCTAAATTTTTTAGAACTCTTGGTTTTAACAGTGACTTAGTGCCTTAATGGTGGTAGTTGTATGACGGTAGTATTTTTTGTTGTAGGAAAATTAGCTTAATTTTGCGACAATGTCTATTTTGAAAGTTGACAATGTTGTGGTCTATTTTGAAAGTTGAAAGTTCAAGTTGTGAAGTTTGATGGTTAAGTTATTCATGTGACAAGTATTAAGAAAGGTTGTAATTCATCTTCTAATTTCTTGTGAAACTTTCACACATGACTAAACATCATTTCTGATAGATACAGAAATTAATTCTTTGATTTTCTAATGTTGTTTTTTCCTGAGTAGTAGTAATGGTTACTATTTGTTGTCAAGTCGTAATTTTGATTCTCTGGAGTTTGGACATATAAATTTCTAAGAAAATGTAACTACATTCACCAAAGGTTTAGTAACTATATTGTTTGCTTGCTAAACCTTTATGTTTGCGGCTTAATTTTACTACTCTTAATGAATTTGGCACCAACCAAAATAATAGGAACTCTTGGTTTTAATAGTGATTTGGTGCCTTGATGTTGGTAGTTATATGACGGCAATATGTTTTACTGTAGGAAAAATTAGCTAAATTAGAAAAAGAATTAATTTTCTTTGACTTCTGTATAGACAAGATATATGTTGTTGGTTTCAATCTAAATAGCTCAGGTCATATTGAAATCACCTCCTATTTACAGGAGGTGTGATCCAAGTCCCATGTAAAGATACTCTGTAATTAAAATGATCTATTCTGTATCACTTTTGCAGTCCTATAACGAGTTCTTTACTATTTAAAATCTCATTAGCTCTTGGTAGTGTAGTTAGGTGAGTTGAGCTCCTGAACATAAAACTATTATCTTTATTTAGTATCTCCACTTTTCCATTGTTAAAGTTTCTCTAATCATCTAATTACTACTCTTTGACTCTTGTGGTGTGTTACTTTTAAGCACGAGAGTGTCGAATAAATTAGGTGCAAGAAGGCCTTATGCCGCACATTATGTCGTGCAAGTGGCTGTGCACTTGGCGATCTTACAGGGAAGTGAGGTTTAAGGTAATGGTTCATGACTCTTTTTTTTATCTTGGATTGATTGTGATAGGCTTCAAATTAGTTTGCTAGGAACTCTTTTCTAGGCACTAAGGCTTCTGTGGCTCATAATGATGATATTCTAATTACTTCAGTTTTACTGAAATTAATATTGAAGCCATATAGTGTAAGAGTAATTGAGCGGTGGGTTTTACGTGCTGCTATTGTCTCTTATAGAAGTGCGCTATGTTAGGCCCTATGTTTTGGTACCAGTTAATACATATTTACAACATGTATTTACACATACTTACATCTTGCTTAAATTGAATTCAGTTTTATGGAAAATTTCATCCTCTAGTGTTTATCATCCTTAAGTCTGAAAATTCAGCATGTATTTATACATAATTTTTATGTGTGTTAACTTAGTTCAATGTTGGTAACTTAGTTCTCTTTATAATGTAGGACTTACAATGACTTGAGGTTATTGAACATGGACGTTCAACATTTGAAGAATTGGACTTTTGGCTTTATATGATATTTTAGTGATCTTTTGAGGTTATTTTTTAGTATTTTGTGAAACATTTAGATGCTTTTGGCTTATTAGATCAAATGATGATGATATGTTGTTTATTAGACTTAGTGATGATACTTATGGATATTTTACTTTCGTATTGTACTTTTGTGCAAGTGAAATAAAATATTAATGTTATTAAACATTTCATTGATGTTGTTATATAATTTTTAATGTATTAAATATTTATGTAAATCAGGTACATGTAAATTGACTATAAAAAATAGCATTTATAAAATGTCACTAAAGTATTAGAAACTCTAGTTAATTACAAGTATTAAAAACACATGTTGAATACATTTAACATGGGTCCAAAAATCTTATTAAAAACGTTCTATAAGCGTTGAAAAACCTGATAAAAAGTGAGAGACCACATGGTTCTTCACAAGAGACATTGCGCATTTCGAAAAACATAGAGTTTTAATATGAGGGGCTGTCACAGGCGCCACGAGAACCTTGTGGATTACTTTTCAAAGGGTTTTCTACTACTTGTAGAATGTCATATTTCTTGTAGTGAGTTTTACGTGCGCATACACAATCAAATTTTCATATATTAGCTATGAGATGCCAAATTGATGTGTATCTACCATCCACAAATATTGCAGCCCTTTGTTGCATATCCTGTTAATCTGCTCACTCGTTAAAAAAATAGAAGTCATGGAGTCGTGTATTTGTTCACATAAGTCCAAACATACAAAAATTAATAATCAATCCACAAAAGCGAAATGTCTTTTTTTGTGTCAATTACTATGTTAATTTTCTTACATGAGCATTGCATTCTAATAGAAACCTTTGTAAATTGTAAGTTCATCTGTCTCATATGATCTCTTCCTTGTATTTTAACCTTTGTCCTAAACGACATATACATGCTTCAAATAATTCAAAGGGTAAAAGAAACTAGTGTTCCCACATCTTTTAGCACGTTCGTCTCTCAAATTTGAAAAGCAACACTTTATTTCCACATCTTTCACATTGTTCATTTCTAGTGGCCTCTATGGTAGAATCAGTCAAGAGCCTGAGAGGTTATGGTTTACCATATGGCAGATGTCAACTACATATAAGGGAAAATGTAGTAAAAATCTCTTAAAAGTCGGGCGGAGAGAAGGAGAGAATGTATGAGAATTTTTCATGGAAGTGACTTCGTTTTGAGACTCCATCAATGCTAAAATTGTTTCAATTAAGCAACTACTTATACCAAAAATGAATTATGTAGAATACTTGTGAACCCATGGGTTAGTGGTAGGGTTGTCAATGGGTAGGTATAATGTGGGTTTGTATTTACTTGTCTCATACCGCAAACTATTTTGAATCTCAACACCCACCTCATAAACTGCTATAAGTTGGATATGGTGGGTATAGGTAATACTCGTTAGTGTATGGAATCACCAATTATGAATTACCTGCTTCTTTTAAATTTTGATGTGTTTTTTTATCTCTTGTAACATAACTCAATTTATTTGTCTTTTGATAACATAATAAAATGGCTGCCAAGAGATGAGAGAATTATAGTATTTTAAAGTTCGATTATAAACTTGATGAATTTTGGTTAAGTTAGATTGTAAAATTGATAAATTTCAGTTTCTTTTTATTATAAATTTGATAAATTTTCATTTGGTTATGTAATTATAAAATTGATGAATTTTAATTTTGTTATTCAATTATAAAATTGATGATTCTATTTACTTTAACTATAAAATTAATTAATTTTAATATGATCATTCGATTATAAAATTGATGATTGGGGTAGGTCTGATTGCAAAATTGACAAATATTAGTTTGGCTATTCAATTAGAAAAGGAAAAATTCCTTTGAAACCCTTTATAGTTTTTCCTAAATGACACACACACTCTCTAGTTTGAAAAATGATAAATAGGTCCATTATGTTAAAAATCTATTAGTTTAGGTGTGAAAAATATTATTATCCCTATAATCAATCTGGCATAACCATTTTTCTAACCTGAAACATAAGTCGACTGAAGTTTTTTTTGTTTAGGTTCATTCTAGTTTGAATATTAAAAGAAATTGATTTTAATGTTTTCAGAATTGAAAATAAAGCGAGGGGTAATATCTGTATTACGTATTATTTTAATGATGTTATTTGAAATTGAACATATCTAACAGATCTAATTTTTTTGTCAGTGAAACCTAACATGAAGGAATGTATGTGTCATTTTTAAAGCTAGGGGGTGTTAGTGTCATTTGTGTAGGATCGATATGCAACCCAAGGGGGGAGTGAATTGGGTGATCATGTTTAAATAAAAAATAATTGAACTTATGTGGAAAATGAATGTTCAAGAATGAACTGCAAAATTCTACGAATTTAACGCTTGAAAAGATAAATAAAAAAGTCATAGGTAAAAGTATTAAAGTAAATAATGCTTGAGATAATATAAATGTGGAAATATATAGTAAGTGAATAAAATAAATTCCTGAAAGTTAAAGTGCAGAAGTTAAATTGTGGAAATTAAGTGCAGAAAATTAAAGTGAAAAGATAAATAGCAAAAAATAAAAAGAGAATAAGGAGAAGAAGATAGGCACACAATATTTTTACGTGGTTAAAAAAATCATTTCCCTACGTCCATAATATGACCAAAAACTATTTGGGCAAACTTCATCTCTCTTTATTGACTTGAAATTATGATTTACTTTATTTGTAAGTTGTCATTATCTCCGTCTCATGTATTCTATCTGTTGTGCAATAGTGCATATGATTTTTGGTGTTAGACTTTTTATGGATATAAACTTAATTTAAGGATAGACATCCCTAAATAAATTAAGCTTTAATAAGACAAATGAAATGAGTAAGCTCTTAGTAAAAATGATATGAAAGTAAATGTATTCATTATCTTCAATCTTCATATTTTGTGAGCTCATAATGAAAATAAATATCTTTATGATGTTCAATCTACATGCTTTATTGTAATTTTCTAATAGTTTTTACAAACTTGATTAAAAATATTAGTAACTTCAATATTTTATTATCATAAAAAGACATCTCATAGAGATATAGAGCTAACAATCTACCATTTTAAGATTTTTACTGAAGAGAGCAAAGCAGGAAATTCCGTCTCCCCTCCAATATCACCATTAAATCCACTATGTAAAGCTAGAGCATGTGAATATGTCTATAAGCTTAAAGAAGAAACATCATTGATACCTTTTACACTATCTTCTTCTCCATTGCCTAAAACCGGAAACCCTAGCATGTTGTCCCTAGGGCTAGGTAAGCAATTCCTATTTTTAGGAGGCCTACCACGTCATCGCCTCTTGGTACCATGGACATCAATAAACTCCAAAGAAGTTGAAGCCAATACCATTGATGATTCACTCGTGATTGTACTGCTAAACAAACCAAGCATGTTATTCTTCTTCTTCTCTTTCATCTTCAACTATGAACTTCACTTGTATGCATCACTAGCTCTAAACTGAGGTCCAGATCTCGAAGAAGATCACCATGAAGCACGAAAAACCAAGGAAGCACTAGGAACTTAGAGAGAGAAGCTCTAGGGAAGAGAGAGATAATAATAATAATAATGTGATTTTTCAGTACATTGTTTGTCTACTTTTTATCTCTAACGTAGACTTCATTTTCACTAAGAATAACCAATGCTCCTTAGACATGCTAAAATAAGTTGTTCTTTGACCCATAGTTTAGCTGAACTTTCATAATTTCTAACTCTATCAGTTGATTTAATATAGAATTTAATCAGGATTAAGGTAGATTTACTTCATCCACCAAAATCATATCCATCTTATTTGTTTCTAGATGAGATATATGTTAGCTCTTTTGATCATTTATAAAAATATATTATTCTTTGAGAAAATTTGAAGAATCTCTCTCACGACTTCCCTCTTTAGATTTTTCTAACTCTATCACTTTTATTAGCTTAATTTTATTCTCGATCAACATTTCCAATTTTGAAGGCAATGGTTCTAACTCAATAGTTGCTTTATTCTCCACCAATTGCTCAACTTTTGCTTCATTAATTGACTCTAACAACTACCACTTTTTAGAAATTTGTGTGCTCCATTGTTTGTTGTTAAACATCTCATCTGCTTGATCAATTCAATTTTACCAGCTGTAAAGGTGAAGGTTGAAATTCTTGTACGAGATTAGTGGCGAAACTCTTTATACCATATTTTGTTGATATAACACTTGAACTATATTGGTCGTTCTTAATATGTCTCATCAATCAACTACTGGTCGATATTTATTTTATAGTCTATAAGTCGACCATTATTCACTTGTATTGCTCTTGATGGAATATTCAAACTTAGCTCTCGAACACAATTTTGGCCAAGCCTCTGATTTTGGTTGTTATATTGAGTATTTTCCTCGGGTAAGTTATTCCATCTTGCTGGCAGCGTCTGGTATGAAATCGGCTGCTCAACACTTTCTTATTGAATCGATCATAGTTTTCCATTGTGAAATCAATTTGGACAATTATTGAATGCTTTGTTGCACATTGCTTGCACATTTTGGTCGAAAGTTTAGCAAAATTGTTGCATGTTTTCACACAATGTGGATATTATCATGAGGTTGTTCCTTCATCACAACCGCACACTTTGCGGCCTCTTTAGCTTGATCTATCCCTCTTTCAATATATTTGTATCTAAGAGTTGTCATTCTAAACTCTGAGCTTTAGATCTTGTAGTAAGTGTAAAATCCTAAAATTTGTGCCGTGGGGTTGCCAAAAAAATATGTTTGGCTAGAAATCACAACCAACGTACTATGATTTGAATAAAAACTTACGTCCATATGAGTTTAGAGTGTGATCATCCCAAAACTCAATCAAATGAACCAAATTTAAAAGTTGTTTGAAAATCTAACTTCTTATAAAGAAAGTGATGTTGAGGAGTAGAGTTCTCGACTACTACTAAAATGAAGATTTTAGATTAATAAACTAAGTGCAATTAAGCAAAAAAAAGATCAAGAACTTTTCTTGAATGTTCTAAAAAATAAATGACAAGACTATGGATTGAATCTAAATTTTCTAGATGATAAATGAAAAAACAAAGATACTTAAAGCTAAAATAATTAATGAAATAATAAGAATTTATTGTAAAAATTAAAGAGTTAAAACAAAAGGTTACATGTTGAAAGATTCATCCTGTTGATTGATTTGGAAGGGGCCTTCTTCTGTCTTACTTGGTCTTGGTCTTATATAGTTTGAACAATTTGAGTCTTGATAGTTGTTAAGACTTATTAGTCTTTACTCCAGGATTATAAGTCTTTCAAATAAAAGATTATGTCATCTTCATTTAACTATGATCTTCTCCATCTTCATCTGGATTTATAATTTTTAGATATTACGGTTTGGCTTAATCTCTTATTCTTTACACGCATTGGAAAAATTGAATTCTTTAAAATAATTGGATATACTTTAAATATCAAATTGTGACTCAAATAGTTATATAATCTAGAGTGATTGTAGATACACTTTTGGATATTCGTAGATTGCATTCAATGAATAGACATTAGCACTAGAAACATGATGTGTTCTACTTTAACTAATGCATTTAAGTCTATACTTTCTCATGGAATGACTAGTAGTTAATCACTGATCTGCTGTTGAATTCAATTTGCATTCTTAAAATTTTTGGGAATTCGACAATTCACACTCTTCTTTAAAATGATTCAATTTAGTCCTCCAACTTTATTTATGTGTCAAATTAATAATATTTTGGCTCATAAGAATAGTTTCACTAAACAAAAAGGAATGAAATACGAATACGACACTAAAGAATCAATAGTTTAGAAAGGAAAGGGAAAAAATATTATGGACAATTATATTTTCATTATTTGTAGCTTTTTGATATATGAAACAAAGAATGTAGTATAAGTTATTCTTACAACTATTCTACTATTGTTCCCCTAATTGGCCTTTCTTTTCATCTCATTTTCTTTTAGTTTTCTAAAATTCAAACATAAGCTATTTTTCCTAATTCCAAGCTAAGTCTTATTGATATCATCAAGACAATTGATTATATAAATAATTAATGAGTATGTTCTTTATTTTTTCTTTAAATCGTAAACTATGACGCGTGATTCCTCTATTATAACTAAATTAAATAAAAAACAACATTTCCTAAGAAATCATAGAATCTAAAATACATGTTACTAAATTAAAATGTCAAAATAAGTTACGCATTTAAATTAATATACAATTTCTTACTTTTTTTATTCAAATTTTGTTTGATTTAAGAGTACTATATAATATATGATAATCTAAATTTGATTAATACATATCAAATGAAATAATAGAAATGGTGTACTTACGAGTAAAAAATAAACTTAAAAGAAACATTGTACAATAAAACAAGAGTATCTAACAAAAAATAATCAAATTCATAGGAAAGTAAACTAAAAGTATTGTTAGACCAAAACATTGAGTAGAAAATCATGTAAAAATAAATATATTCAAGTACTTAAACACAAAAAAAGTTAACTTTAATGTAAAAAATGAGTAAAATCATAAATAAAAAAAACAACAAAAATATAGGACATTGTTAAATTGGTAACGATATGTTCTTCTCTATATCTCTTTCATTACTTTGGCAATTGTCATTTCGAAATCTTCTGGTTTCACATCAATCCTACTCTCCCTCGGAGCAAACATCCATGCTTCATAATGCTAAATAACATTTTCTCTATTTCTAGTTATCCTACAAGTAAGAAATGGATGAAATCTATATTTTGTACTTAGAGAGCGAAAGAGAAAATACATGTGGAGAGCTGTAAGAGGAGCTAAGCAAACCATTACAAATAGGAAAAAAAATGGTGAAGGGAAATGATTGATGATGCATAGTGAGAGCATGTATTTCTGCATGTTGACGCTGTATAGTGAGGGCGTGTCTTCATCCTTTTGCTGAACGACAGGTAGGTACTAGTGCCTTTGTTGTCGTCTGGGTCTTCTTTGTTCTATCTCTACACCCGGCCGTCAATCTTAGAGTTTAATTTGATAAATATTAGTTTAAATTACATCAAACTTCAAATTATTTTACCTTAACTACAAGTATACCTTCTCAACTCCATCATTTTAAGTAAGGCCTAGTGACATAATGTGAAAAACTTCTCAATTGATGTTGTAAAAGATTTTTTCTATTTAGCCAGGGATCAAGGGGAATATTGATAACCCCTAATTTATATAAGTTTTGATAAGAAAAGATAGAGTGTTTATGAGTAAGAGAGGGTAGGTAATAAATGGTCTAAGTTGTGTTTGTTGTTGTATTGAATCTCTCCCTTTTCACTAGTACATTGGCTTTTATATAGACTTTCCAAATTACATGAGTTGATTAAAATAATAATATAAAAGAGGCACTCATTACGCTTAGGGATTACATCCGTTTGTGGGGGTACTTTGCTGGGTATGGCCCCCTTTTCCTTTCTATCCCACTCAGCCATCAATCAATCACAATCACTTAGTGATTCCTTGTGGTTTCGAACCAATCACTCACAACCACTTGGTGGTTTGTCAATCTGTCTCATCCAAGTAATTCAGCTTAACTCAATCAATCATTGTCGTCTGTCTATCATTTCAGATCCATTTCATCCATTTATGCCCTTCTTCTTATCCTTCCTTTCTTGTTTTTGCACGATTAGGCACTTTCCCATAGACTAGTCTATTTCTCCCGTTCTGACGAGGATTCTCGCTTCTAGGCACTTTCCCATTCTGACGAGATTTCTCGCTTCTATGCTCTTTTGATGAGGATTCCCACTTCTATGCTCTTTCCGTTCTAACGAGGATTCCCACTCTATGCTTTTTCCCATTCTGATGAGGTTTCCCACTTCTGTGCTCTTTCCCGCTCTGATGAGGATTCTCCCTTCTTTGTTCTTTTGCTCACTCCGTAATACGATTGTGCCAAATCTATTTTTCGGCCTAGCCTCCAACCTTGCAATGTTCATGGTCCATGCGTCATCTCAGGATTGGTTCTTTCTTGTACACGTGTCTTGGATGATTTTTTCTAGTTCATTTGCCCCAATTACACTCAATAGAGTTTCATTTATTGAGGTGTAAAAATGAGGAGTTTTAATTTACACGCGTTTTATGAAGATCATCTTTGTCTTTTCTCGGGAACCTACACTTCTTTAGAAATAATAAATAAAATATATAATGTTAATTGAATGCGTGCTTTTCCTGTGATGATGCTTCATTGCTCATTTTTTATTGCTTTTCCAGCTGTCATTGTGTCATTTGCTGGCGCAGATGACGGTTTTGCCTTGTCAGTCGCGCCTTTCTAGAAAACATCCCTTCAGATTCTTATTTTAAAAAATTTATGGAATGTCCCTTCAGCTTCCATCTTCAAAAATTTATGGAGCACGTTTTTTTTCTTTTACAATTCCGCAGTATATTTAAGGACTCTTTTTATTCATTCTTCTATTTTTTTCTTTCTTTGTCTTCTTGTGGTAAGATATTCTCCCTCACTATCTCCTTCTTCTTTATTTTCTTCCTGAATTTCTTGTATGAAATCCCTTCTCTATCATCCATGGCGCGAGGCAACACTTCCAAGTTTTAGCCCCCGGTACCTTGGGTTAGAAACCAAGCCGAGTTAGGGCATTTTCTAGATTGCCAATGTGACGCCTTTTCCTTTGACGTAGTGTGCGGTTTAGGTGCAAATGGGGCCGTAGGACACCTCTATAGTCCTCCATACCAAATAACCTTAATCCATATATACATATCCTAGGGGCTTTAGTTCGTTTCTCCCATTTCTTTCAAGAATTCTTCCATACATATAAATTAGCTTTGTCACAGTAACTCCTAGTTCATATAGGATTTTACTCAGTTTTGAAGATTTGAATAAAAGTTATGGTTTAGATTTAGGGGTAGATGAACTTAGGGCGTGCTACCTCATCAAGTACCGCGCCAAGTCCGAGTGTTACTATCTAGCCCCTCACCCCGATGCTAAGAGAAGGAAGATGATCACCGGGATCCCAAAAGGGGATAAGGGCTCAGAATGGGTCATTCTCTAGATAGGAGGGAACTAGGGTGGTGATGGCCGCTGGACGATTCCCCATAGATGGGGAGTTTACGGTAAGTCTTTGGAGCTCCGATTCACATTTCTTTGCATACTATTTTTTTGTTTGTTGTTTTTTGTTAACTCTCTTTCATTTTCTTTGTTTTGTAGATAACAATAGGAACAAAACTTCCTATCTGTCCCAGGAGTTAAGGGAAAATATTGTTGTTGCGTTTAACATTCACAGACAGGATTGTGATGATCTCTTAGACCCAAGACATGAAATCAATGTTGCATTCATCCTAGAAGACAACCAAGCGTCACCTTTTCAGGCAGTGCCTCTGTCCTTAGCGCAACCATCCACGCAACCTCGTCTCCTTCATCTTCTCCTGAAATTCCTCTAGTTACTCTTACTTCTTAGTCTTTGATTTCTGTTTCTAGTACTTCAATTTCTCCTGGGTGTGAACGGGATTATGCAGAACGTTTATTTCCTGTCTTGGGTCTAAGAGATCGTCCCAATACCGTCCGTGAATGTTAAAGGCAACAACGATCTTTTCCCTTAACTCCTGGGACAGTTAAGGAAGTTTGCTCCTTTCGTTATCCATAAAACAAAGAAAAAGAAAGATAGTTAACAAAAAACAACAAACAAAAAACAATATGCAAAGAAACAAGAATTGAAGCTCCGACGACTTATTGTAGACTCCCCATCTTCATAAAAATGCATGTAAATTAAAACTTCTCATCATTACACCTCAATAAATGAAACTCTATTGAATGTAATGGAGGAAAATGAACATGAAAAAATCACCCAAGACACATTTTCAGAAAGAACCAATCTTGGAAGGACGTGTGGACCATGAACAGGATAAGGTTAGGGGCTAGATGGGAAAACAAAAGTGGCACAAATAGATCATGGAGTGAGAAAAAGAACGTAGAAGCAAAAATCCTCATCAAAATGAGAAATATATAGAAGCGGGAAACCTCGTCAGAACGGAAAGGAGTATAGAAGCGGGAAACCTCATCAGAACGGGAAAATGCATAGAAGTTGGAATCCTCGTCAGAACGGAAAAAACATAGAAGCACGAATACTCGTCAGAACAGAAAGAGCATAAAAGTGGGAAATCTCATCACAATAGGAAAAGCCTAGAAGCTGGAATCTTCGTCAGAATGGGAGAAAATAGACCGGTCAATGGGAAAGTGTCGAACTGTGCAAGAACGAGAAATGAAGAATAAAAAGAAGAGTGTAAACAGACTAAAGTGATCTGAAATGACAGACAGACATCAGTGATTGATTGAGTAAAGCTGAATTACATGGATGAGATAGATTGATAGAGCATCTAGTGGTTGTGATCGATTGGGTTGAAACCACAAAGAATCACTAAGTAGCTGTGATTGATTGGTGGCTGAGTGAGACAGAAAGGAAAAGTGGGCCATACCCAGCAGAGTAACCTTCACGAACTGGTGTAATCCCTAGACGTAATGAGTGCCTCTTTTTATACTGTTATTTTAATCAACTCATAGAATTTGAAAAGCCTATATGAAGGCAAATGTACTAGAGAAAATGGAGAGATTCAATACAACAACAAACACAACTTAGACCCTTTATTATCTATCATATGATCTTACTCTTAAACTCTCTTTTTTCTTATTAATACTCATATAAATTAGGAGTTATCAATACCCCCATTGATCCTTGGATAAACGGAGAAAATCCTTTACAGATGTCATGTCTTTTCCTTAAACTAAGCATATTTAAATTCTAGTGAAGAAAAGAAAAATAGTTTAGACATGTCTCACTTAGTATACATAAGTTAATATTTAGTTCACATATAAATTTGTGGAATATAGTAAAGAATATTCACATATTAGTAAGAGTATCGTCTTACAAAAAAACTTTGGCAGTTTAACTCCTAGAAGGATTTGCTCCAAAATACAGCTTTTATGCCTTGTATTTTGATTAAGCAAATGCTTCCTACATGTTAGTACTATAAGAAATGTCAAGTGGGGGCAGTTGAGGAAGAAGGTTGCACCAACAATTCGTTACTTATATGTACTGACTAAATTGAAAAATATGGGAACATAGAATTAGAGAAAATGTTAGTGTAATTAGTACCGCAAATTACAAGAAGGTTGACATACTTTCTCGAAAGCTTATATAATAGAAAAGCTACGAAGATGTGTTCACCGTATAATATTTATATATGATAACCTTAAGATAACGATGGTGCCATTCCTTTCCTTTACTTTTTAAGGGAAAAAAGAATTATATTAGATTGACCTTAACCAAAGTCAATGGAGTTTCTTTTGCGTTGGTCAAAATAAAGGTTAGTTCATAACTTGCCATGTCATGATTAGTGGGTCTAAAATTGACTAACTTAAAGTCCCAAGTTGTCATCTTTAAATTTCAATCAAATTATGTCAAGTGTCAAATAAATAATTAGACAATACATTCATTTTAATGACAAATGAGAAGTCGCTACATGTCTTGATGACACATCATATAGATGAGACATTGACACCTGTCGTTCTGAATAGCTAGTAAAAATTGGTAAGACTAATTAGTACGGAGCATATAGATTAGTGAAAATGTACTTATCCATATTCTCAGTGTCTAAGCGGATTCTTATTCTTAAACAAAGCAACTCTCTACTTAGTAGCATTGTGGATGACCCCTTGGCAGACGTTGAGAATATTGTTTTGGAGAAGTACAATATCTTAGTGAATGAATTTTTCTTAAGGTGTGTGCCAGAACTTCCTCCCAGTGCCAGAACTTCCTCCCATGCCTATGGAGGTGGGCCTGAATTGTCGTCGTCCATAGACCTCCATCAAACCTTGATAAATAGGTGGCAGTCTCATTTCACATAAAATGGTTGTTTGATCACAAAAGCTCTTAGAAGACGTGAAAGAGCTATAAAGTTCATAGAGAAGATATTCAAGGGTTCTACAAGATTCACATTAAGTTCAAGCCACACATCGAGTTAAATTGGTCTCGAAATAAGTTGAAGTCTGAAAATTAAAAAAGAATTCATCCAAGTCTACTCCCACAAGCGCCAATAATCCAAAGTTCAAAGAGAAGTTTCAAGAGTCTGTAATACTTTCACAAGTTCAAGCTAAACAATTAGCTCAATTGATCTCTAAACAATAGAGAAAATTAGAGATTCGAAACAAATTTATTCAATTCTTATCCCACACGAAGGTCCATGTTTCAAAGAGAAATATTCAAATCAATTTCAAGTTATTCAACAAGATCGATTGTTGTAATCAAGCTTGAAGCCTAGAGATTTGAGAAGAATTCATTCAAGTACTTTAGCAGCACAAACATAAAAGATTTAACTTTCAACTTCAGAACTTCACTACCAATTAAGCCTCCTATTTATGATTACTTAAGAGAAAGATTATTCTTTGTATATAATTGACAAACGTAGATTGTACTCAATCATATATTAATACGAAATTCTACATAGGTCCATCGGTTTGTTTGATTTTTCTTATAATGAAATTTATGCGTACAATGTGAAAATAAATCTCGCACTTTTGGTGTCATCACATCCCAATACATTGTTTTTAATAAGTTATGTCTGAACACTTTAAAGTTTGTATTTAACCCCTCTTACCCAGAAGCTATTGAAGTTAGCTTAGCTAAGCATATTGTTCACGTGTGTTTCCTAGCTTGTAACATATTTAATTACCATCTTCCAATGGAGTACTCGTATGCTTAAATTCATGTAATATTTATTTTAAATTCGGTATTGTCTGATATATAACTGATAGGCTCTCATTTATATATAAATTCATTGTTCTAAATTTTTTAATGATTTTGTATTAAAATAGAGTTTTGTAGGTTTAAATGCATGAAAACTCTTAATTTAGTGATTTCTGTGTAAGAGATGACTAAATTACAAATTTTTAAATATATAGACTTGGTTTGCTAAAAAATTGCATAGGATAGCAAAAACCAGCCAAATTGTCAGGTATTTGTTCATTTAGGGCTTGTTTGGCTGTCATGATAAGACAATACTAAGAGATTAGACAATACTGTTTTACTATTCTCTAAAGTTTGGCTTGAAAGATGGTCCATATTAGTTAATACGATAAGATTAAATAATACTCCTAGGATCATATTAATTAGTCCCCTCCTCATCCTCTATATTACACAGGACTAACTAACTCATGCAGTGTTTTTCTCCTCTCCCTCTCAAGTTTCTCTCACGAGACCAGTAGCGTGAATCATAGCTGAGGAGCACTTCCAATTATCAGGAGATGACCCAGCGCCTCACGTCGGTGAGATCCTCTTCTTTCTCTTTTCTTTCTTCTTCTTCTCTTCTCTGTATTTTTGTGTTTCTTCTTCTCTTCGTTTGTCGGTGCATGAAAATTTGAGAAAGAAAAGAGCGGCTAATACTAAACACTCTAATCTTTTAGTATTATCCTGCCCTGATAGTCAAACAAGGCCTAAATGTATAAATACCTCACAATTTGGCCGGTGTTTTACTACCCTACGCAATTTTTTAGCAAACTAATACTCTATATTTAAAACTTTGTAATTAAGCCATCTCTTACACATAAACCACCATTTTCTGTTAGCTCCCTATTTTTACAAGTGGGTTTTAGAACTTTGTTTTAGTGTAATTTTTTTACCTTTTGAGATTAAGTGGAAGTTGTAGGAGGCAAATTTTTTTTTATTTTTTTTCCTTTCTTTTTTAGTTCACTTCAAGAAATTTTTTTTTTGAGAATTTTTGACATGGATATTATAAAACTTTATAGTTTTTCAGTTAATTTCATATATTTTCTCTACCCATACCACTTTCCTGTTCATCTACGTCATTCTCTCGAGCATCTCTACTTGAGATTCAATCATCTCTTCTATCAAAGAAACAACGATGATGATGACATTGCCTAGAGAAATGAAAGAAATTACTTTATTCCAAATTGAATGTGATTTATTTATTTTATGGTTAAAAATGTTAAATAAAATGTTAATGAGCTCCTAATAGATTCATGTGAATGTAATGATCATAAACAGTTTTACAATCTAATACCATATTGTATCAAACAATATACAAGTAATACAATATTTTTCAACTGATATAACATCAAACACTTAATAATTATTTAATTCAGTATCTCTCATTAATTCAGTACAATCCAGTCCAGTACTTTATTCAACGTCAAATTTGCCATTCATAAAAATCGTCTGGAACTTCACAGAAATCGTTTGCAACTTCTTGACTAAATATTAGAATAGAGTTAGAGAGAGAGGACCAGAGAGAGAGAAAAATCCAGAGAGAGAGAGAACTAGAGAGAGAGAGAAAAATCCAGAGAGAGAGAACAAATACAGAGAAAAAAGACAGAAATATACAGAGAAAACAAAGAGAAAAAGAGAGAGCTAGTGAATGAAAGAGAAATCAGAAGGAGAAAGAGCGAGAGAGAACAAAAATAGGTAGGCTGAGGGAGTGTTTTTACTGATGATGAAAGTTGGAATAGATTAAAGTTGTGGGGTATAATTAAAAATCAGTGAAAGTTAAGGGTTTTGAAATTTACTCTAATATATAAACGGCTGACTTTGTAAAAATATAGTTTTTTGGTCAAAATGTAAAAAAAAAGTTGACCGCTGGTTTTCAACCTTATTTTATTCTCATGTGATTATAAATACACTGAATTTTCAAAATTATAATAATATATATTTACTTTTGTTTTCTTTTATTCATCCATAGACCACATGAGTTGGAAAAATGGAAAGTAAGTATTTCGTGAGGAACAATATGATGTATACTTAAATTAAATATGGGTGTAGAGCGTTATTTACACACACATGTGTGCATATATATATATATATATATATTATTGCTTAGTTAAATAAGGAAGTCGCTGAATATATATAATTTTTTATTGCCAGAGCAACGCACCATCACATAATTTTATGGGTGCAAATTAATGTTCTTTTTTATGTCTACTATAGCCTTTGATCTTAAATTATAGATTTTTGTATTAGATAATTTATGTAAAACCTTTCGTCATGTTCAGAACAAAAAATGAACTTGGTGAAGATGAAATGTAAATTATATATTATTTGTTCATTATAAAATGTCGAAAAGTTATTATATACACTATGGGAGAAAATTGAACATCCATTAAAGTGGAGAAAATTTAGTATGATTTAGACGACATACTAAATTTTCATTTAGACTCTTTAAATAAAATAAATTAGCTAGAACCTTTTATACAAATTAAGTTTAGAAAAATTGATTAAATAAAATTGAACCATGAGGATGGGTGAAAGTTCTCCTAAGCAAGATTTGAGATCTCATATACTTATTTTCAACTCTCTCCATTTCTCCCTATAAATACAATATTTCCTCCATACAAACTACAACCATCAATTTCCCTCTACAACTGTGTTTCATACTATTTGAGTAACTTTAATTAACTTTTTCTTTGTTTATTTCTTTTCCTTATTCTGAGAAAATGTTTGCCATTGCTAAGGACATTGCTTCATGGTGCAAGAATCATTCTTATGGGGATGATAATGGCATTGATGAACACTAATCTAATGTAGCAGCATGCCTCGAAGGAGATGGTGATGATGATGATGCAAACTATGATTATGGCCCAGCAACATACATGAATATAGATGGCTATGATGAGAATACATACTATTATGGTTCTCCAACGGCTTGTATAGAAGAAGATGGTGATGATGATGATGCAGATTATGACTATACACCCACAACATGAATGTTAAGGAACAATGTTGCTCTGTTTTAATGAAATATATATTTTTTTGTCAAAGGAGGAAGAATTACATTGGTCCTTGAGATTTAAGCTTCAGATTTAGATGTTAAAAGTCTCATTTATGAATATTAAGTTAATGTCCTGGTTATAACGAAATATATAGTTACTAGGTTGTGTTAAAGATAGTATGTATGACTGTTATACGCATCCACATACTATGGTGTTAGTGATGTTTCAGAATTAGTTCATTTACCAATCTAATAATAATAAAATAATTATTAAAAAATTTGAATCATGAGAGTTATATGTTACATTATGATCATTAAATAATTATTGATTCAAGTTACCACACAACCTATAATTTAGTACATGGTTACTACATAAAATACTTACATATATATATATATATACACGTACGTACATAAATAAAATCTGTACATGCATGTATAGTTTGTATATTCTATTGTATGTATAAGATTTTCTGGAGGAAAGTGAGGTATTAATTATGATTTATATATAGATAGGTAAGGTTGGTCAAGTGGTTTAAACCTCTTCACCTATTTTTCATGAGAGCTATGAACTTAACAGTGAGTCATATTGTTACTCCATTATTAGATTATAAATATATCGTTGACAAAAAAGACATGAGTTTACATGCGCATGCACAATCAAATTTTCATATATTAGCTATGAGATGCCAAATTGATGTGTATCTCCCATCCACAAATATTACAGTCCTAATTTGTTGCATATCCTGTTGATCTACTCACTCGTTAAAAAAGTAGAAGTCATGGAGTCGTCTAGTTGTTAACATAAGTCCAAACATATAAAAATTAATAATCGATCCCAAAGATGTCTTTTTTTTTGTCAATTACGATGTTAATTTTCTTGCATGAGCATTGCATTTTGATAAAAACCTTTGTAAATTGCAAGTTTAATTTGTCTGTCTCATATGATCTCTCCCTTGTATTCTAACCTTTGTCCTAAATGGCATATTAATGCTTCAAATAATTCAAAGGCTAAAAGAAACTAGTGTTCCCTCATCTTTTAGCACTTTAGTCTCTCAATTTTAAAAAGTGAGACTTTATTTCCACAGCTTTTACATGGTTCATTTCTAGTGGCCTCTATGGTAGAATCAGTCGGGAGCCTGAGAGGTTATGGTTTACCCTGTGAAAGATGTCAGCTACAAATAAGGGAAAACGTAGTAAAAGGCGATGACTTTCTTTTGAGAATCCATCAACCGTTAAATTCTTTCAATGGAGCAACTACTTATACCATAAGTGAATTACGTAGAATACATGTGATCCATGGGTTAATGGTAGGCTTGTCGATAAATAGGTATAATGTGGGTTTGAATTTACATGTCTCGTACCACACACTATTTTTAATCTCAACACCCAACCCTATAACTGCTGTAAGTTGGATCGGGCGGGTATAAGTAATACTCGTTAGGGTGTGGAATCTACCGGTTATCCATTACCTGTTTCTTTTAAATTTTTGATGTGTTTTTTTATCTCTTGTAACGTAACTCATTTTTTTTAATCTTTTGATAACATAATAAAATGGTTTGCCAAGAGATGAGTGAATTATAGTATTTCAAAGTTTGATTATAAAATTGATGAATTTGGTTTAGTTCGATTGCAAAATTGATGAATTTTGGTTTGTTTCAATTATAAAAATGATAAATTTTAATTTGTTTATTTAATTAAAAATTGATGAATTTTAATTTGGTTATTCAATTTCAAAATTGATGGTTCTATTACTTTAACTGTAAAATTAATGAATATTAGTATGATCGTTCGATTATTAAATTGATGATTGGGTAGGTCTGATTGCAAAATTGATGAATTTTAGTTTGGCTATTCAATTATAAAAGGAAAAATTCCCCTGACACCCTTTGTGGTTTTTCCTAAATGTCACATACACTCTCTAGTTTGAAAATGATAAATTAGTTCATTATGTTAAAAAAATGTTAGTTTAAGTATGAAAGAGTGCATATTATCCCTATAATCAATCTGACCTAACCATTTTTATAACCTGAATATAAGTCGACTCTAGTTTTTTTGTTTAGGTTCATTCTTGTTTGAATATTAAAAGAAGTTGATTTTAATGTTTTCCGAATTGGGAATAAAACAAGGGGTAATCTTTGTACTACGTATTATTTTAATAATGTTAGTTTGAGATTTCACATATCTGAATTTTTTTATTAGTGAAACCTAACATGAAGGTTGATATGTGTTATTTTTCAAGCTAGGAGTGTCAGTGTCATTTGTGTAGGATCGATATGGCAACCGAGCAAGAGAGGAGTGAATTGGGTGATCATGTTCATATTAAAAAAAATTTCAAACTCAAGTGGAAAATGAATGTTCAAGATTGAACTTCAAAATTCTACGAGTTTAACGCTTGAAAAGATAAATTAAGTAATTGGTAAAAGGGATAAAGTAAATAATGCTTGAGATAATATAAATTTAGAAATATACAACAAACAAATAAAAAGAGAAAAAAGAGAAGAAAATAGGCACACGATATTTTTATGTGATTCGAAAAATTATCTCCCTACGTCCATGCTCCAAGGCCCCCTTTGGAGATTTTTAATCCCACAGTATTCTTAAGACTGAAGACCAAACCTTACAAACCAATTGACTTATGGTTGCCAACTAAGTCTCACAAAGTTATGTGTTTCGAGATTGAGTGACTCTTACAATAACTCTCTTAAAAGAGTAAAATCTCAAATCTAAGCTCACTAAAAATAACCTTGCTCACTCAAGAAATTTATAAGTAGCTTAAAATATTAAGAGAGATTTAGGAGAGTATTGAACGAGTTTTAGGAGCAAGTCTCTTAGCTATCAATTTTGTTTTGTAAATAAAAATGGTATGTATTTATAGAAGAGACTGAGATTAGGGTTTAGGAGAGAAAATTTTTAAATTTTGAATTTATACACAAGAGAAAACACTCCACCCTTAATAAGGAGGACAAAAAATATTTGATAAAAAAAGACAAGAAATACTCCCATCCAAGATAACGCAATATGAACAAAAATTATTCAGGCAAACTTCATATCTCTTTATCGACTTGAAATTGAAACTTACTTTGTTTGTAACTTGTCATTATCTCCATCTCACATATTTTGTCTATTGTGCAAGAGTGCATATGATTTTTGGTGTTAGGCATTTTATGGACGAAGACTTAATTTAAGTATATGCATCCCTAAATAAATTGTACTTTCATAAAGGCAAATGAAATGAGTAAGCTCCTATTAAAATTATATAAAAGTAAATATTTTCATTATCTTTAATCTTCATGCTTTATGAGCTCGTAATGAAAATATATATCTTCAAGATCTTCAATCTACATGCTTGGTTGTTATTTTTCAATAGTCTTTGCAAACTTGATTAAATATATTAGTAATTTCAATGTTTTGTTATCAACAAAATTTATCTCATAGAGATATATAACTAAAAATCTACTGTTAAAGGGTGTTTTTAGTGGAGAGGGCAAAGTAGGAAATTCCTTCTCCCCTCCAATATTACCATTAAGTCCATCGTGTAAAGCAAGAACATGTGAATATGTCTTTATGCTTAAAGAAAAAACAATACTAATAACTTTAACACTATCTTTTTCTCCATTGTCTAAAAGTGGAAACCCTAGCATGTTGTCCTTAGGGCGAGGTACGCAATTCCTATTTTTAGGAGGCCAACCACATCCCTCTTGGGACCATGGACATCAATAAAACACCATAACCTTTGATGATACACCCGTGATTGTACTACCAAACGAACCAGGCATGCTATTATTCTTCTTCTCTTTCATTTTCAACTACGAACTTCACTTGTATGTAACCCTAGCTCCAAACTTAAGTCCAGATCTCGAGGAAGATCAACATGAAGCACGACAAACAAAGGAAACCCTAGAAACTTAGAGAGAGAAGCTCTAGGGAAGAAATTAAGAATAATAATAATGTGAATTTTCAGTACATTCTTTGTCTACATTTTACCTCCAACATAGACTTCATTTTCTCTAAGAATAACCAATGCTCCTTAGACATTCTAAAATAACTTGTTCTTCGACCCTTAGTTTCGCCGAACTTTTGTAATTTCTAACTCTGCCAGTTGGTTTCTTATATAATTTAATCACGATTTAAGTAGATTTACTTTCATCGGCCAAAATCATATTCATCTTATTAGTTTCTAGATGAGGCATATGTTGGCTCTTTTAATCATTTATAAAAATATATTCTTCTTTGAGAAAATTTGAAGAATCTATCACTTCTGTTAGATCAATCTTATCCTCACCCACATTTCAATTTTTGAAGCTGATGGTTCTGATTCACTAGTGACTTTATTCTCCACCAATTGTTCAACTTTCACCTCATTAATTGACTCTAGCAACGATCACTTTTTAGAAATTTGTGCTTTGTTTTTGTATGAGATAATGTTAGCGACAGAACTCTTTATACCATATTTTGTTGATATAACACTTGAACCATATTGGCCGTTCTTACTAAGTCTCACAATATAATCATTCCACGCAATCATGTATTGGTCTATATTTATTTTACAATATATAAGTCGACGATTCACTTGTATTGCTCTTGATGGAATATTCTAACTTAGTTGTAGTACACAAATTTGGCCAAGTCTCCGAGTTTGGTTTTTATGTTCAGTATTTTGCCCCTCGGGCAAGTTATTCCAACTTGCTGGCAACGGCTGGTGCGAAGCTAGCTGCTCAGCATCTTATTGTATCGATCATAGTTTTCCATTGTGGAATCAATTATGCCAATTCTTCAATGCTTTGTTGCATGGCTTGCACATTTAGTTGAAAGTTTGGCAAAATATTTGTATGTTTTCACACAATGTGGATACTATCATGAACTGGCAATATTTTTTAGTATCGTCTCATCTGGCCCTTTTCTAAGAATGGTGATTTTAGTGTCAAGATAGGTTATCATGTTGTTTTTTAAGGTAAGCTTTCTGATTTAGGTTTTAATGCTTCTACTTCTTATGAGATTAAACCTGTTTTTTAGAAAGTGGTTTGGCATGCTAAAACTTATTTCTCCTTATTGATCTTCCTATTTGTGAGTACGTTATTTCTCCTAATGCAAACTTTGTTTCTGGTTTTTTCCTGCTAATAATTCTGAGTCTAACTTGGATTATTTGCATAATATTGACTCTGCTAATCCTGGGTCTACTTTTCCCGCCATTTTATTCCCTCTTCTAGTTCTATTTTGCATAAAATCGAGTGTGCTAATTCTGCTAATCTTGGGTCTGCAAGTTTTTTGGCTGCTATTTGTAATTCTGATACTGGGTTTGCTAGTTATTCTGCTACTGGGTCTGTTGGTTATAACTTTGGGTTTAATTCTGATTTTATTTATGCAATTTCTAATGTTGATTTTAATTCTCATGCTGGTATGTTTTCTAGCTCTAATTTTTGTTATAATCATGTTGAGATTAATGCTAGTTTCATTCCTAGTTTCTCTAATATGTCCAATGATAATTTGCCTAGTTGTCCTAATTTTGTGGACGCTTCCTTTACGTCCCTTCCCTCTTGCTGCATCTGTTGGAGTAGTGGCTTGGAACGATTAAGGAGACTTAGTTAGAGGCATAGGAAAAAGATTAACAATGGCAACATTGATCAAGCTAAACTCATTGCCATTTTTGAGGGTCTCAATCTTGCAACACGTAATAATTGAAATTTTCTCTTTTTAGAAAGTGATTCTAGAAGAGCTATTGACTTTATTCTTGGCAAAGTGTTCCCTCATTGGGATCTCTCTAATTTTGTTATTCACATTAAGAAGTTCATGGAACTTCTTAATAGCACCCATTAGAGTCGTTTAAATTGTAATCTCCTTCCTCTTCCTTATAACATCTCTCTCTTAGTAGCTAGAGAACAAACTTCCTACTTTACGTGACGTTAGGTCTCTTTGATGAATATGTTAGCTTGTCTAGTAATATCTCTATTTCGATAAAAAAATATAGAGGGGTGAGAGATTTAATAATATATCTATTTTGATAAAAAAAAAATAGAGAGGGGAGAGAGAGAGAAAGATTTGGAGAGGGAGATGGAGAGGTATAGAGAGATATATCTCTCTATCATTCTCTCTCTCTCAATTACTCTCTCACTCTCTCAAAATTAATGCAAAGCTAAAAAGTATAAAATATTAAATTTGTATTTACATAATATCTCTCTATCAAACCGAATATCTCTCTCTATCAAACTAAATATCTCTCTCAAATCTCTCTCTATCAATATCTCTCTCTCATCAAAAAGGCAAAAACTATTAAATTAATATTTACATAAAATATTCTATCAATTAGTATTTTCCAAAAAGACAAAAACACATTAATTTGATATGTACATCAAATATTCTATCAATTTGTATTTCTCAATTTTATGATATCACATCAATTAATATTTTTCAAAAAACAGGATTTGGATCCCATGTCATTAACATGCAGATTTAATGGTTTGAGATATAAAAAATGGAAAGCTGAAAAAAATTCTAACAAACTATTCTCTGTCTCTCTTTCTCCTATTCTATCAAATCATAACAGTTAATATTGTCCAAAAATAGGAAATTAGATTCCATGTATTAACATGTAGATTTAGTGGTTTGATATATAAAAATGAGAAAAATAGAAAAAAATTAATCAAATAATTGACAATAATGGTATATATGTCTATTAACAAAATATAATTAGAAAAATTATTTGACAGAAATCTAAGGAATAAAAAAAGATTGACAAAAATCTCATTGGTTGTATGAAATTAAATTGCTATTTGGTGCAAGAACATAGCAAAGCATAATTACATATTAGTATGAGTCTCTTAATAAAAAAAAATTGGCAGTTTCAAATCTAGAAGGATTCGATCCAAAATTCATCTTTTATGTCTTGGGTTTGATTTAGAAAACGCTTCCTACCATGCTAGTACTAAAATAAAGGCAAATGGGGGTAGTCGAGGAAGAAGATTTCACAAAAATTGGTTACTTATATGGACTTATATATTCACTAAATTGAAAATATTGGGATATAGAATTAGAGAAAATGTTAATGTAATTAGTACGCGCAAAATATAAGAAGGTTGACATACTTTCCCAAAAACTTATACAATAGAAAAAACACGAATCTATGTTCACCGTATAATATTGATATATGATAAAATTTATTACTTTTGACTCTTAAGACAAAGATGGTGCCATGCAAAAATTGGTACGACTAATTCATTGTCATGACGTTCGGGTAAACAGATTAGTGAAAATATATCCATGTTCTCAGTGTCTAAAATTCTTGTTCCTAAACAGAGCAACTCTCAGTTTAGTAGCATCGTGGATGAACCGTCAATAGACGTTGATAGTGTTTCCAAGAAGTATAGTATCCTAGTGAATGATATTTTCTTAAGGTATGTGCCATAACTACCTTCTATCCCTATGAAGATCGGTCTGAATTGACATCATCAATAAACCTCCCTTAAACCTTTTATAAATAGATGGAAATTTCATTTCACAGAAAACAATTTTCCCATAAACATACAGAAACTATAAGAAGACACAAAAAAGCTATATAGTTCATAGAGAATACATTCAGGAGTTCTACAAAGATTCACATCAATTCAAGTCACACGTGGAGTTCAATTGAACTTTAAACAAGCAAAAAGCCTAAAGACTAAAAATGAATGCATCCAAGTCTACTCCCATAAGTGTTAAAGTTCCAAAGTTCAAAGAGATGTTTCAAGAACACTGTGAAGCTTTCATATCAAATTCAAACTACACAACAAGTTCCATTGATATCTAAATAATAGAGAAACTTAGAGATTCTAAAAGAATTTATAGGTCCATGTTTCAAAGAGAAATCTTCAAATCAAGTTCAAGTTATTCAACATGCTCGATTGATCTAATGATCAAGCCTACAGATTCAAGAAGAATTCATCAAGTATTTTACCATCACAAACATTGAAGATTTGACTTTCAACTCGAGAATTTCACTGCCAATTATGTCTCGTATTTAACATTATTTACTTTGGGAGAAGAATTTGATTATTCTTTGTAAAGAATTAATAAACAGAGGTTGTACTCATCATCATATATCAATATGAAATTCTACATAGGTCCATCGATTTTGTTGTTCGATTCTTCTAATAAAGAAATTTGTGCATACAATGTGAAAATAAACCTCACTCTTTTAGTGTCATCACATCCCAAAATAATGATTTAATCAATTTTATCTGAACACTTACAGATTTTTGTAATTACCCCCTTTTATAGAAAATGTTGAAGTTAGCATATCCAAGCTTATTATTCACATGTATTTCCTAGCTTGTTACATATTTACTTACCATCTTCCAATCACTACAACAAAAAAATGCTACCATAGCGGCCAAAAAACGCTATCGTAGCATTTTCATAGTATTTTTCTAAATGCTATGTTTGCCAACATTATTAAAAGACTGACCCTACCATAACGTTTTTGCCGCTATCAAAACACTTTATACAACGTTTTTTAAACGCTATGGTAGACCTATCATAGCATTTTTTAAACATAATGGTAGACCTACAATAGCGTTTTTTCAACGCTACAGTAGACCTATCATAGTGTTTTTTCAATATTGTTAAAGATCTACCGTAACATTTTTTCAACGCTTGGTAGACCTACCATAGCATTTTCCAATGCTATGACAAACTTACCATAGTATTTTCTCAATGTTATGGTAAATAAATGATAACATTTATAAACATAACAAAAACTTACCATTGCGTTTCTTAAATGCTGTCAAAGACTTTTTATAGCATTTTTATGGTATATGATGCGTAACATCTTGTTATTATAAGTTTTCTTATATTACTTATTTTTGCCATTGTACAAACTTAGAAAATAATATTTTTGACAAAATATAAAAAAAATAATAACATCACATAGCTTTTTATTTTATTACTCAAAATTTTTACAAACTATTGTCTGCTAAAAATCATAGTTTCAAATGATAAATACATATTGATTTTTACATAAAAAAAATGTAATAGCATAAGAGAAGAAGGATTAAAATCTCGTAAGACTCCAAACTAATTTTGAAGCTTCAGAAACTGATGTCGAGGCAACTTGTGGCTTGCTTGCTTCTGTTGACTTTATTTTGAAGTATAATTATACCTGTAGATTTTTAAACAATCCAGAAAAATAAGATATTTACAAACAAAGAGCATAACCAAAAAAGAACATTCCTTAACACTGGTTAAAATAATTCTAAGCTAGCTCATTTAGTACTAAAAGAATGATTAAGTTAACTAATCTTATTTAACAAGTCATTAATATAATAGGCTGAGTTGATTTATATATCAAGAATTAAAAACATGAGGTCCATCTATATATCAAATATGTACTTAAAAAGTCAAAGAATCAAGTTGGAAAAATTCATCAAAACTTGAAAAAGCCATTTCACTATATACAGTTAAAAAATGGCAAATACGCTTGAAAGCAACAAAATTATCTCATGTATAAACCATTTCTCAATTTACAATTAAAATAAAATCAAGGATAAGATTCTAATAAATTCCAATGTTTAAACACCCAAAATAGTAGTAGAAAAGGTAAATAATCCTAGACATGTTCAACACTTCAATGAACAAAAATAGGTCCAATATATTCAAACCCTTGTTACTGTAAAAGGAAACACATTCAAGTCCTTGCTTGTGATGAGTGACACGAGCACTTGGGATATAAAAGCTGAGATGTAGGTAATTGTACAAAATAGAAGTAAATATATTTTGTATTTGCAGAGAGAATCTAGAGGAAAATGAAATTCCATGTAATTGCATGAGGCATACCTAGGCTAGTAAAAAACGCTCTATCCCAAGCCAAACTCTTATGCAAATTGCATTTAGATTCAAAATCTACACCTTCCTGGTCCATTTCCCCAAGCACATCAACCATATTCCTTGTATCCTGAGAACTTGTAGACTCAACAAGACTAAGACCATCAAGCTTCTCTCGGTTACCTGTACATCCTGTCCATTTAAGTTCAAGTATAAATTGGTTTAAGCTGCACGAGCAATCATCAAAAGAGAAAATAATTTTTAACATAGGACCAAAATAAATATCACATTGACTTATTATTCTTACCCTAGTGCTGGATCACATAGCCATAATAAGATTGGCAGTTCAAATAAGGCAGATGAATACCCAACCATAATAAAATTAGTACTAAGAAGCAAATGCAACGTTTGCAGAATAGATTAGCTTCACATAAGTGTTCAAAAAGCAGAACTTACAACAACTCTATTGACAGATGTTGCATTCAATTACATTCCAAAGAGTATTAATGTCAAACAAGCATAAGCATAAAATTAAATGGCCTTTGCTACGAAATGCAACATGTAAGCAGTTAGTACATTGAAGAAAGAGTTGTTGAAGAATCAATACCTGGATTTCATTTTGTACTAAAAGAATGATTAAGCTAGCTGATCTGATTTAACAAGTGCAAGTGTCTTACGCTATAACAATTATCATTGTAACATGAAAAAGATACATGTGCTATAACAATTATCAATAGTCGAATAGTAAAGTTTTTATAAGTAGTGGGTGAAATATGATATAGCTTGCCTATTGAAGAACAATATTGTAAAGTTCCTTTATAATCAATGCAAAAACAAAAATATCATCATGATCATGGTTAGGAAACACATCTAAGAAAAGAAAAGAGAAGGGCAAGGAAAATAAAATTTGGCAGGTAGTAATGGATCTAAGGGGTAGAGTTGTACCTAACAAAGGCCATAATAGCCATATATATAGCAGAATGTTGCATGTCATCAACCCAACAGTAATTGTTCAATCTCCTTGTGTGCAACACTAGTCTTCAACTTATCACTTTCTTCACTTTCTTCAGATGAAATACAATAGTTAATGTGCTTTAACCCGTGTTCTATAAAAGGTATAGACAATAGCGTAAACAATATTTAAATTTAATAGACGAATCAATCAACTTTGTGATAAAACACTATCAGATGAAAGAAAATAGACTATAATTCACCAAAAAGTTTAAGACAGTTGCTAGTTGATAAAGAAAAAATATACCTCAAGGTTTCAATATGGGTTAAACACCACTAGCTTTTGATATGTCTCTCCAAAAAACCCTACCTTCCCAATTGATGTTCCCACATTAATAACCTACATTAGTCAAAGTAAACTCTAGTAAGTTTTTCTATATAACTTCAATATAATAGTTTCAACAAGATTTAAATAAGTATTACTTATTTATCTAATCCTAGGCCAGATAGCTCAACAGAAAAAAGAAAAGTAAAGTAGACTTGGGATTCTGTACATAACTGCTTTGAGAAAGTAGATCAAAACAGAGATTTTAAGAAACTAAATATAAGAAAAGCAATTAGCAATCAAGTTCTCACTAAATATGCACACTTTTAACATCATGCTTTTCTAATGCAAGAGAATACAGATGAAAAGGCCAAGCCTGCATTGAAAAACTTATATTAGACATTTTTCTGTATACCCCATCACTTTACTATCAGAGTCGATGCATATGACACATAAATAGACAAAATTATGAACTATGAACTGAGAATTTAAAATGAAGCATTGACAGGAGGGCCCTCCACCTCATCAAAGGGAGCGAGTGAGATTCGCATAAAAAATAATTGATGCTCCAAGTTGTGAGAGTATTTTTTTGTGAATAAATGAAAACAAAAATCCCCTGCTTCACTTAATTTTAAATCCATTCTTAGATAAAGAAATGCAATTTTTAGTGATTCTTACATGCCAGGAGCAGGGGAAAGACCTATCTTTTGAGAAACGCCACTCTTAATAAAATACTCATTCAGATATGATGTATCTAAATTGTTATCAGCAGTCAACCTCATTAATTTATTGAAGAAATGGATCGCGTTGATGCACATATGTCAAGGAATTTACAGCCAAATGTAAAAGTATTAACTCACCAAACTATCTTCAACCAGATCAACAAAATAAACGATAGTACAAGTTTTTGCAAATTAAAAGGAGATGAGAGAGGCATGTGCTTACTGATTCCAAATTATCATCATCTTTATAATCTCCATCCGTGTCAAATGTACAAATCAACTTCTTAATGGAAGTCGCTAGAGTCATAAGGCTTTTATTGATGTGGGTACCATCCTTGAGTAGAACTCCTTCAAAATCCATCAAAATAGTCAAAGACAAAATTTCATAAATAAGTTCAACACATAAAAATTGAACCAAAATCTATCACGGAAGTCAAAATTACCTTTAAATCTTGCAAAAATATCATAGAGATATGGGTAGAGATAATGTCAGAGAGAGATACAGAGAGATAGAAAAAGGGAGACACAGATGTTAGAGAGAGAATGAGAGAGAGAGAGTAATATGGATGAATACCTAGGGTAGAAGGAGCAATGCATAGGGAATCAAGGGCTCCTTCAAATGATATTAGCTACTGCTGATTTTTTATTCCAGGTACTGATTTTCATCATCTAGAGAGCTCAGTATGGATGATTTAAAGATGATCTAAGATCGCGCTCGAGTTTAGGAAAGGAGATAAAGAAATTTCACAAATTTGCTTCTGAAAGAGAGAGAGAGAGAGAGAGAGAGAGAGATAAAGAGATAAGAGTGAGAGAGCTTTACAAACGGAGCTCTCGACCGTGAAGCGTTTGAGAGAGGAAGAGAGGACAGGAGAAAAATGATTTTGAGTGTTTCACTCAGAGAGAGGAAGAGTGGCCACGAGAGGAATGATTTTGGGTATTTCATTTAGAGAGAGGAGAGGATGAGGGTTGGGACTTTTTAAGTGTTTCAAATAGGCATCTTCTGAGTTTTCATTTCCCCCTACTTTTTTAGAGAGCTTTCATCGCGTTTTGAAACAAAAACGCTATGCTTCAACGTGATTGAAGCTTCTAATTGTTGTAGCGAATGGGAAACTCGTAAGCTCATATTCATGTAACATATCATTTCAATTAAGTTTTGGTATTTTCCAATGTGTAACTGATGTGCTCTCAATTTTCTTTATAAATTAAATGTTCCAATTTTTTTTGAATAATTTTGTTACAATAGATTTTTGTAGGTTGAGATGCATGAAAACTCTAAATTTTATGGTTTATGTGTAAGAAACGGCTTAATTACAAAATTTTTAAAGTACACAGAGACTTAATTTATGAAAATTGTGTTAGGGTGTCTGGCAAAACACCGACCAAAGTGTGGGGTATTTGTACATTTAACCTTTAAAATAAAAGGTTAATTTCACTAAAAACTCTCAACTTTAGCCATTTTTAAATTATACCCCTCAACTCTAACATTTTCCTTATAAACACTTAAACTTTAATCAACAATGAAAAAAATCTTTTTTTCACCGTTTAATTCATTCCGCTTGCACCTGACTTTCAATGCCACTGAAAGGGACAAACTAGCCATTTATTAAAATGTCAGCAACTTCATAAAAGTCGTTTGCAACTTCAGAATAGAGAGTTAAAGAGAGAACGAGAGAGGAAAAAAGTCAAAGAGAGAACGAAATAGAGAGAGAAGAGATATAGAGAGGAAACAAAGAAAAAAGAGAGCTAGAGAGAGAAAGAGAAATCAAAAGGAGAAAGAATGAGAGAGAATTACAAAGAGAGATAGAGAAGATAGAAAAAAATCAAAAGAGATAAAGGGAATCAGACATAGCAGAGGTGGATGGGTGCGACTCAAGAAACAAAGGAAGAGAGAAGGAATGAGAGAGATAAGACACCTATGAGCTGGGCGTGGTGCTCGGAGCTACGCGGGTCGGTGGCGACGCATGGTGGATGGTTTCTTTCCCCTTTCAGAGAGTAGCTTTCTTTCCCCTTACGGTGGTTGTTTCCCCTTTGATTTTCACTAAATCGGAGGTAAAATGCCCAAAACATGGATTGGACTTTAATTCATTTTGCATTAACTGGGAAATCTAGACTGCCCATTGATTCTCACTAACTCATGTGCTTTCCCCATTGATTTCTTGTTCTTTTGCTGGTTTCGAGCATGGTGAGAAAGCTGCACTTTAAGTTCTCTCTAGTTTCTTGTGAATACTTCCATGCTTTATGTTGAAACAATCTATTACCACTATAACAGTTTCTAATCTTTTCAAAAAATTTCATACTTCTCTCCAGAAGGAGATGATTTTCAAAGGAGGTGTTCTCGAATAAGGAAATGTGAGACCGAATTAGATAAGTTAGTGTATTTAGATAATTTAATCTCACTTGGTTGCACTTTAACAGACGAACGCCATCTAAGAGGGTGTGAGTATCCATACTTAAAAATGAAAAGGGTTGTTGGTGATATTTTTAAATATAGAGGGGGTGTGAGTATAATTTAATGAAACCTCTGTGTTAGTGGAATTTTCCCTAATATTTAAGGGTCACTAAAAAGTCTTATATGAAGTTGTGAGTTCATTATAGTTCTAAATGCAATTTAAGTTGTGATACCTTTAAGTTTGTTACTAGATGTTAGAGAATAAATATACAAAACTAGTTAATTGGGTAGTCAAAGAAGTAAATTTTGAAAAACTTCCCTTTATTCTTGTTGTTTACTGTTTTGAAATCCCATACGTCACTACAAGAGAAAAATGCTACGATAGCGGCAAAAAAATGCTATCGTAGCATTTTGATGGCGTTTCCTAAAATGCGATATTAGCCAACGTTATTAAAAGTCGTAACCTATGATAGCATTTTTTAAACGCTATGGTAGGGTTACGTTAACGTTTTTTAAACGCGGGCTACGATAGCATTTTTTAAAAGCTATGGTAGGGCTACCATGGCGTTTTTTAACGCTATGGTATCTCTAACATTGCGCTTTTTTAAATGCTGTGATAAGTTTCTTACTACAACATTTTTTGAAAGCTTAAAAGACATTTGATAGCATTCTTTTCATGCTATAAAATGTTGTGAAACAAGTTGTTACATTTTTTCCATAACATTTTGTTAATGCTATGAAATAGCTTTGATAATCTTTTTTGTTACTTATTTTTATAATTGTACAAATATAAAAATAATCAACTTCCTGACAATATCACAAAATAACAAAATCACAAAATAACAAAATCACATCATTTTATTTAATTACTCAAAATCATTACATATTATTCCACTAGAAATCATATCTCAAAATGATAAGTACATATTGATTTTTTTATAGAGAAAATCAAAATAATATATCCTAAGGAAAAAATTAAAACTATTATAAGTACATATCTAAATTAATCTTACAACGACATCGCTTAAAGTGAGTGTTTACATTGGCACAATAGCCACCAGGGCATTCGTCCATGACAATTATGGTCCCGACCCGTCTATAGTATATGCTCTTGTTCAGACACTTCACCTTATAGCATGCGCCACACACTTCACCATTTCTGAATAGTATTGGGCTTACTGCACCCACTCTGGCCCCGAATGACTTCACATCGACTAAGTCACCTTACCCGCATGCCCCACCTATTAAAGGACATAAATTCATAAGTTTCATGCAGAAACAGTACTATTTTTACGCAATAAAGGGTTTTTATTTACATCTACAGGTTTTTCCTCTCTCGCTCTCTCACAATTTGAAATGTTGTTAAAACATTGGAAATAATGATTACTTTAAAGCCATCATTTATACACTAATGGTTGTGTCTAAAAATATCACCTCTGCCAACATTTATACCTTAAATATATTACAACAACTTTCATATCAAATGGGAAGAACAAAAGATGCCTTGCTAAGCCAGACAAAAGATGATGAGAAATGGAAAGAAACTTATAGTTCATGGAAATGACTTCTACCTGTCCCAGACAAAAGATGATGAGAAATGGGAAGAAACTTAGGAAGGCATAATTGTCTTCTACCTGTCCCATTTCTCATTATCTGTCCTATTTCTACAATTAATTCCAACAAAAAGTATGTAACATGAAAATTCCTCTTTAAAGGATAACCAAGCTCTTCTTTTACAAGCTAATCGTTGTTATAAGAAGATATTATCTACATAAGACACAACATAAATAACTAAATGCTACCACTTAGAAAATGAAAGGGTACTCATGCTAATATCTAGATCACCTTATTTAGTGTGTGAGCTTTAACTTTATTAACCATTCCAAAAAACATTATCATTAAGTAAAACAAAATTATTTAAGTTCCTGAAACATTTTTAGTTCCCAAGAGAGGGGCTACAAAAAAGCAACCAACTACAGATTGTATGCAACAAACATATTTGAAAGGCATGTTTTACCTTGAAGCCTTTTGGCCTTTGGAATAATAAAGTTTTTATCAGTAGTGGGTGAAATATGATACATGTTGCCTATTGAAGAACGAGATTGTAAAGTTCCTCTACAATCAATGCAAAAACAACAATATCATCATATCATCTTATCCCACTATTTTTTTTGGTAAAAATATAAAAACAATTGGTCTTCTATCTATAAAGCAGTTAAATTCATTTGACTACTTTAAACTGCAAACCCACAATGCTTACCGTGCATTGAAAAGGAATCTCCTAATGCTTACCTTCATCTCCTCCATAATTCTAGTTGCATGCTCTATACAACTGTTAGATTTGCATTCCTCATTCTCAATACGCCTATGGAAGAAATTACATTAATAAAGGAAACAATAGATTTCAATTAATATATAATGGGAAATTAAAAAAATAAAAGACAAACAAGATAAGTTCATATGAGTGTGCGAGAGAAAGTCTGATGTACTAACAAACAAGATAAGTTCTAGTATTGTGGGATGTTGATTTGTAAGGTATGATTGAGAAAGAGAAAGAGGCTATAAAGAAGGTGAATCAAATGAATAATCTGATCTAGAAGCAAAAGAGATAGGAGAAATCAATGGTGTGTAAGAAGTTTAGGAACTTTTTATATTCAGTTGATGTGCATATTGTAGAGGAAGAGCAAAACTGATTTTGCTACTTTCACAGTGTGTGGCATTCAAGGATACAAGCTTAAGAGATTCTTTTGAGTTATGAAATGGGCCAGAGAGTTTGAATTTACTGATTCTACTTCTAGTTTTGATAAATCATCATATATCCATTGATGTGTTTCAAATATAACTCATTTGACAACAATTCTTCTATTACTCACAAGTGTATTAGTCATTCAATATTGCATTCTTATAACATAATATTTCAGATTCTTATGATATAATCACTCAGAAATCATAATTTAGACCTGTTTGTCAGTGAAAATTTTTTAAGCATTCAAAGATAAACATTACTCATTAGCTTTGGTCCTTCTATCACAAGTTATGATTGTTTCTCTTTCTAATTCAATATTAATGCTTATCATTCAAAGACAACAGACTTAATATTTTAGCAACTAAGAAACTACTAAACTATCAGCTGACATACAAAATATGAGGCAGTACAATCATATATTTACAAGGATAGTAAAGAGATTGGGTAGTCAAACATCCATATCAGATAACATGAGCATAGTCAATGACTTAAAGAGATTGAAGTCAAAACTAATTAAAAAGGGGACAATGAGAGAGAGGGTCTGATGAAAAGGCAATTAAAAATTTATAAATGTTGAGAGTAAATCAAACTCACTTGTGGTCTCCCCGAGTTAACACATATTCTAGCATCTTTGCCACAATAGATGCAAATCTCCGTTCATCACCGATATTTGTAAAAAGAAGCCTGCAAAAATTTATAAGTGGAGTTCACCTTATAGCTTAAAAACAAATATCATAAATTCAACCTATGCACACACCGATGAATATCGATATCCAATCGGCAGACGGAGTATAACTTTGACCCTGCATTAACGAAAAGATCTCTACTGGGAGTCTCATACTCATCTTAGACAAAATTAATGCCTTTAAAAGTAAAAACCATTGAAATGTAGATGCTGGATGATAATCATTTTTTTCTGAAGGATATATGTCATATTGAAAAATAAATTGGAAGAATTTAAGCTACTTGAGATTTAAGAAACATAATCATTGTTTCAATATAGAGTTGTAATAAGCTATAGTCTCTTTCCAATCGATTAGTTAGTGAAAAGCAACACCACTTGAAGCTTCCAATTATTACATATTTCTCATGTTATATAGAGAAATGTTTTTGCAAGAACAATAATTTAGTATGTAAAGTAAGAATGATAAGGACATCTAAAGTAGAGAAAGAAGGATACTGTAATAGCCTTCATTGCCCCCGCTTCAATTTGCTGAAGTGATCCTCATTCATGCCTAAATCACCATAAAATGCATCATAATAGAATCCTTGTGATAGCATTTCAACATTTATAAGAAATAAATTTTTCAAGCTAAAAATGATAAGTATTTAGCCATGAATACCTCTTAAATAACAGTAACGATACATTACTTTACCTATCCTCTAGTTGTCCAAGGGCTAATGCAAAGCTTGCAACCGTACTCCATCTCAACAGACTGCACCGGGGCATGTCAAGTTCAACCAAAGCATTAAAATATTGTAAAATGACTAAATGAGATGTAATTATACGCCTGAGATTAAGAACAAATGATCGAATATCAGTACTTATCCGAGTATGTGAGCACTAGAATGCCAAAAAGGACCACACCAGACAGTAGTGAAATAAAATATTACAGGCAAGGAAGGAATCATATTTAACAATGAAATTTTATAAAAAATGAAGCATAAGTGATCATCTAAGACTAAGAAGTAGAGGGAAAGAGGATAAACCTTTAACTTTACTAAGTGAACTTTTGAACTCTTCTCCTGGCTTAATCAAAATAGTACTTGATTGACCTGAAAGAAAATCATTAGATATTACATACATAGAAGCTGAAGAAATGAAAATTTTAAAACCAAAGCTTTATGTAAAGGACATAAAGCTTTAAAACCGTTAGTTGTTCCAACAGCAAATGCTTACCCCATTACTACAAATTGATAACCACGAGATTTGAGAGATTAGTAAACTCTAAATTAGAAACCAAAGAACCATAACTTCTCATTTATCAAAACAAAACAAGGGTAAAGAAACTGAACTACAAGCATAGAGAGCTATGAGAGAGAATCTGCAATAGAGAGTTGAGAGAGTTGCAAGATAGAAATGCAAGAGAGGTTCAGAGAGAGCTTTCCCTCACAAAGAGAGAGGTTCAGAGAGTCCTTCATGGCCATTAAAGCAGCCTGGAAATCCTTCTGAATGACATAAAAAACAAAAAAAATCACAAAAACATAAATACCAGACAGACCTCAGAAAAACATAAAAACCATACAAAAATCATAAAAATCTTTCATGAATATGTGCAATCAGATAAAAGAAGGGAAAATATAAAGCTTCTACAGAAAGGTTAATAATTAGGGATTTACCTTAGAGAAGTTGGGATTTGGAGGAGTTCGCACTAGTAAACAAAAATCACAGAGCTTAGAAAGAGAGCTGAGATAAAGAGCTTCGAGAGAGAGCCTTCGGCAGGATAGATCTGCGCAGAGCTGAGAGAGGTAGCTACGCAAGAGAGTTTAGAGAAAGAGCTATGGGAGAGAATCTATAATAGAGATTTGAAAGAGAGAGCAGCAAGAGAGGCGCTGTGAGCTTCGTCGGCGAGAAAGCTTCAACTCACGAAGAGAAAGCTCTGTGAGCTTCATCGTAGAAAGAGCTCTCTATAAGCTTCATCGTCGAGAGAGTGAGGGTTGAAGAGAGAGGCGCTGCGATAGATTGATTTTTGTTCAATTTATTTTAGTTTAATTAGGCGGGTATGACATTTTCATTCCTAGCCTTTTTACCCCGCGTAAAGAATGCATTTCATTGCGTTTTAGTGTAAAATGCAGTCATTGAGTGCTATTAAAGCACATAATTCTAGTACTACGTTTAGGGGCACTTTTTGCTTTGAACAATTAGAGCATTGTTGGACAAAGGAGGACCAATTGGAAAAGCAAAGACATTATGTCTTCTAAAAGAGGAATAATGGTCGAACGAATGATCAGGGCAGGAAAAAATGGTTCAACGTGATTGACACTTGGGAGTTTTTCATAATTGGCATCATTTGGAGTTGAGACCTCGTTCCTAAAGAATTTTAGAGAACTAGCTGCATTAACATGTTCATTCAGTCTAGACTGGTTACGAACCGAAGATGAGAAGCTGTTATGAACATAAGAACAAAATTGAGTAGGAGAAGAAGGAAAAATAGGAACACATCAAGGGTATTCATCTAAGTGTCCTATTTTGTTGTGGTTTGACAATTTTTCTAAGAATCAGGTTGACGCTCAATCTAATTCTCAACTTCTTCATGAATGATAGAGGACTAATTATCAGGATTTTTGGCCATGGATCTCGTCGTAGGTCATAGAGAGCTTTGATACCATAAAGAATTTTAGAGAAAGAAGAAGAAGAAGAGAGTTGTAGGAAGAACAGAAGAAAGAAGGAGGAAAGGAAACCAAAATACTTCATTAGCCATTAACAAACCCGAGAGCCATAATATATACAAAGTCAATTATCAACCTAACGACTAGTTAAAAGTGAAATACAATAATACTCTTGAACTAACTTAACTAACTAAATCTATCACTTAACAGTTCCATCAAGTTTTAGAAGAGAATTTGTGTCTTAATTTTTTCTTTTACACTTTTATGAAGGGTAATTCTATCCTATAAGTAGAGTACTATTAAAGGTGAAGTGCAAGGCACGTGAACAATTTAACAGGAAAAAATAGAATTTATAGACGGAGAGAGTATCTTGACTGGTGATGAAATTTGAAGAATCTCTAAAGAATAGATTAAAGTTGAGAGTATAATTAAAAAATGGCTAAGGTTGAGGGGAAGGGGATATTAGTTGACATTAACCCTAATATACATAGCTGACTTTGTAAAATAAAATGTTGACATTATGTTTTCCACCTTATTTTATTCTCATGAGATTATAAATACATTGAATTTCAAAATTATTATGATAAATATTTACTTTTATTTTCTTATATTCATCAATGAACCACATGAGTTGAAAAAATGTGGAAAATAAGTATTCAGTGAGGAGCAATATGATGTATACTTAAATTAATTAAATATGGGTGCAGAGGGTATAATTAATATATTTCTGTACAAGTTGTAATTCATGTTTTTGTTTTTACAGATTTAAAAATCTATAAATATTATATATATTATTGTCTAGTTAAATAAGGACGGCGCCTGAATATATATAATTTTTAATATACAGGGCAAGGCATCAACACGTAATTTTTTGGAAGTAAATTAATGTTTTTTTATGTCTACTATTAGACGTTGATCTTAAATTATAGATGGATGTATTAGGTAATTTACGTAAAAGCTCTGGTGTTCCGAACAAAAAATAAACTTGTTGATGATGAAATGTAAATTATATTTTATTAGTTCATTATAAAATGGCGAATCTATCACTACATAAATGTATTAGGCGAAAAGTTATGATAACATCATGGGAGAGAAACTTGAACATCCATTAAAGTGAAGAAAATTATTTTTTTTTCAAATATGCTCGATTTAGACAACATATTAATTGTCATTTAGACTCTTTAAATAAATTAAATTAGCTATTACCTTTTGTACTAATTAAGTTTAGAAAATTTGATTAAATAAATTAGAAGCATGATGATGCATGAACGTTGTCCTAGGTAAGTTTGAGATTTCATATACTTATTTTCAACTGTCTATTTCTCCCTATAAATACAATATTTCCTTCATCCAAACTACAACCATCAATTTCCCTCTACAACTATCTTTCATTCTAATTGAGTAACTTGAATTAACTTTTTCTTTGTTGTGCTTTTCCTTTGTTTTCTGAGATAATGTTTGACCTTGCTAAGGACATTTCTTCATGGTGCAACAATCATCCTTATGGGGATGATAACGGCAGTGATGAATACCAATGTAATGTAGCAGCTTGCCTCAAAGGAGATTGTGGTGGTGATGATGATACAAACTATGATTATGACCAAGCAGTATACATGAAAAGAGATGGTGATGTTGAGGATACATACTGCTATGGTGCTCCAACGGCTTGTATAGAAGAAGATGGTGATGACGACGATGCAGATTATGACTATGCACCTGCGGCATGAATGTTAAGGAAAGATGTTGCTATGTTGTAATGAAATATATATGTATTTTTGTCAAGAGGAGGGAGATTATACTGGTCTTTGAGATTTGAGCTTAAGATCCAGAAGTTAAAAGTCTAAGTTATGATTAATAAGTTACAGTGTCATGGTGATAACAAAATATATTTACTAGTTTGTGTTAAAGGTAGTATGTACGACTGCTATACGCATCCACACACCATGGTGTTAGTGATGTTTTAGAATTAGTTCATTTAATAATCCAATAATATAATAAAAAAATTATTAAATTTTTGAATCACGAGTGTTATATGTTAGATTATGATCATTAAATAATTATTGATTCAAGTTACCACACAACCTATAATTTAGTACAGGGCTAGTACTTCATAAAATACTTACATATATACACACACACTTACATAAATAAAATCTATATATGCATGTATATTATGGTCAAGTGGTTTAAACATTTTCACCTATTTTTCATGAGAGCGATTAACTTAACAGTGAGTCACATTGTTACTCCATTCTCAAATTATAGATATATCTTTGACAAAAAAGACATGAGTTTCACAAGTGCATGCACAATCGAATTTTCATATATTAGCTATGAGATGCCAAATTAATGTGTCTCCCATCCACAAATATTGCAGCCCTAAGTTGTTGCATATCCTGTTAATCTGCTCACTCGTTAAAAAAAGAAGTCATGGAGTCATCTAATTGTTAACATAAGTCCAAACATATAATAAATTAATAATCAATCCCACACAAGTCATATGTCTTTTTTGGTGTTAATTACGATGTTAATTTTCTTGCATGAGCATTGCATTCTTATAGAACCCTTTGTAATCGTAAGTTTTTCTATCTCATATGATCTCTCCCTTATATTAACCTTTGACCTAAACGACATATACATGCTTCAAATAATTCAAAGGGTAAAAGAAACTAGTATTCCCTCATCTTTTAGCACTTTAGTTTCTCAATTTTAAAAAAGTGACACTTTATCATCTTTTAGCACTTTAGGTACTTAAGATGGGATCTTTAGAAGAAAAATGAGAAGGTAGGGTTTGGCAATATTTCTAAGAATCAAGTTGACGCTTGATCTGATTCTCAACTTCTTCGTGAATGATAGAGGGCTAATTATCACACTACAACAAATAAGTGCTTTTATTGCACACGACGGTGACATTTTTTCTCAAAACGATAAGATAAGTCTAAATTTTGTGGGGATAAGGTGCGAGATTAAAGGGAACCAACCCGCCTAAAATTAGACCTAACCCCTTTCTCTTCAGATTCACATCCCTTTATCTTCATCCTCTAAACTATCTCTCTTCGCTTCAACCTCTCTATACGATTGTCGAAGCCTAGGGATGTAGCTCGCGAGTCCCACTCTTTTGATTCTCTTTCTCTCTCTCGAAGCTCTCTTTCATGAACCTCTCTCTGGTAGCTTCTTGCATCTCTCTCATCATCTCTGTCATCGATGTGGCAGCTCTGTCTCAGATTTTCTATCACATTTCTTTCTTCTGGATCTTATAGCTCTCCCTCTCACAGTTCTCTATCTCTCAGCTATGTGTCGTAACTCAGTTTTCCAACCCTGTCCAACTTTAATTTCGCATCTCAGAATAAGATGAAGTTTTTTTTTTCTTATGAGGTGTGTTTTAATCTCTAATTCATGTTTGATTGTGTGTGATTTTTGTGAGGAATTATGTCTGAGTTTAGTGTTTTTTAACTTTTGTTGACTTGTCTTTCTTAAGTGTGTCGAATTTTGACTTACTTCTCTTAATTGGGGTTTCCCGAGTTAGAGATGGATGATGTGTTAGGTGGTCGGTTAGGAGTATTTCTCTACATGGATTAATTATCTTCTTTCTCATCTACGTTTTTCTTCTTGTGTAGGAGGGCTTGGAGCTTTATTTGATTAGGGGATGTGGTTTTTCTGGGTACGGCTGATACGTTTGGAGGAGTATGAGCTTTGAAGCTTTGAATCAAACTCAGATAGTAAATCAGCTCAAGAGTAATGACGAGCTCGAAGTAGTTTGTAAAGAGGGAGTTAATGTAAGAAAAAAGAATATTTTTCTGTATACTCTTTCGACTTCTAATTTTTTTTTTTCATTTTACAGGATCGTACAGCCCTAAGTCTTACTAGATCTAGGAGTTTGGGGCAATGGTTTCCATGGATGAAGAATTGGGTGTGGAGATGGAAATTCATCCATTAGAGCATCTTCTTCAGTATGAAGTGCAGAATATTCGCAAGGCTGTTCCCATGGCTCTTCGTCTCCTCTGCATATCAAACCTGAAGGTAATTGATCTAGTTAGATTCATAAGAGGATCATTGTACTAAGAAAGAGTCAGTGATTTTTATATTTTTCAAATTTTTGTCCTGGTAGGCCTAACAAGCTATTCATAATGTCCATATTTGTGTTCTAAAGAATGATAGTTGTTGAGTGCCTTCTTACAGCTGGAAGAGATGATTTGAATGCATCTGATTGAATTGTCTTCAAAAAAATATCTAAATCCAGACTCAAACGTGTGATTGTCTTCCTACTTGCAGTAATTTACTTGAAATGTAACACATTTGCTAGTTTTAACTTAAGTTGTCTTTTATGTAAGACTTGTCAGTTAGATGAGTGGTGGTTCTTTAACTTGGTTGATGTGCTTCATAGTTTGACTATGTTTTAACCATAAGTAGTAATAAGTAGTACTTCTACTTACTTTGGTTAGTGGTGTTTTTATTTTCAATTCCAATTATTATATGGTTGATTATTTTTTACTTTTCTTTTTTAAGTTATTCCAAATATTTATGCAGGGCTTAGGACCTTATTCTACAGGTATCAGAAAGGTCGATAAAGAAATTAAGTGGTATGTTGTGGTTTCTTTCAGCAATTGTATAGATTTTCTTTTTGTTCCATTGACTTTTGATAACTTCCTTGTCTCATGTGTTCACAAGTTTTCTTTATGCTTACTAATGTTGTTTACACCACTGATCATGGTTGGCATGCACTTTTAACTATCTTTTTCAATCTAAGACAAAAAATAATAAACACTACAGGTTTATGTTCTCTTGAGTTTGTTCTTGTTTCTTTGATAAAGCAATAGTAATCTAAAACAAGGGTTGAAGTGAGAAAGATTTTTGGCATTTGGCATTTTTGTAATTTGTCAAAATGAAAAGATCTTTAGTCAAATTTTTAGTTTCATCCATTTTTTCCATACTCTAACTTTGGCTTATACACATAGAAGCATATTTTTAAAATCTTTAAATTTAAACAATTCAAAGGGTAAAAGAAACAATTCAAAGGCTAAAATTCAAATAATTCAAAGGGTAAATGAAACTAGTGTTCCCTCATCTTTTTAAAAAGTGACACTTTATCATCTTTTAGCACTTTTAGGCACTTAAGATGGGATCTTTAGAGGAAAAATGAGAAGGTAGTGTTTGGCAAGTTTTCTAGGAATCAGGTTGACGCTCAATCTGATTCTTAACTTCTTCGTGAATGATAAAGGGCTAATTATTAGGGGTTTCAGCCATGGATCTCATCGCAGGTCATAGAGAGCTTTGATACCATGAATAATTTTAGAGAAAGAAGAAGAAGAGAGTTGTAGGAAGAAGAGAAGAAAGAAGAAGGAGGAAAGGAAACTAAAATACTTCATTAGCCATTAACAAACCCGAGAGGCACAATATATACAAAGTCAATTATCAACCTAACGACTACTTAAAAGTAAAATACAATAATAACCTTAAACTAACTCAACTAACTAAACCTAACACTTAATAGTTCCATCAAGTTTTAGAAGAGAATTTGTGTCAGTAATTCTTTCTTTTACACTTTTATGAAGGGTACTTTTATCCTATAAGTAGAGAACTATTAAAGGTGAAGTGCAAGGCACGTGAACAATTTAATAGGAAAAAATAGAATCTATGGACGGAGAGAGTGTCTTGATTGATGATGAAAGTTGAAGAATCTCTAAAAATAGATTCAAGTTGAGAGTATAATTAAAAAATGGCTAAGGTTGAGGGGAAGGGGATATCAGTTGAAATTAGCCCTAATATAAATAGCTGACTTTGTAAAAAAAAATAGTTGACATTTGGTTTCCCACCTTATTTTATTCTCATGAGATTATAAATACATTGAATTTTCAAAACTATTATGATAAAAATTTACTTTTATTTTCTTATATTCATCAATGAGCCGCATGAGTTGAAAAAATGTGGAAAGTAAGTATTCAGTGAAGAACAATATGATGTATACTTTAATTAATTAAATATGGGTGCAGAGGGTAAAATTAAGACATTTCTGTACTAGTTGTAATTCACGTTTTCCTTTTTACAGATTTATAAAACTATAAATATTATGTATATTATTGTCTGTTAAATATGGAAGACGCCTGAATGTATATAATTTTTAATTGACAGGGCAAGGCACCATCACAAAATTTTTTGGATGCAAAATAATGTTTTTTTATGCGTACTATATATAGACTTTGATCTTAAATTATAGATGGCTGTATTAGGTAATTTACGTAAAAGCTTTGGTGTTCGGAAAAAAAGTAAACTTGTTGAAGATGAAATGTAAATTATATTTTTATAGTGCGTTATAAAATGTCCAATCTATCACTACATAAATGTATTAGGCGAAAAGTTATGATAAACATTATGGGAGAAAATTGAATATCCATTAAAGTGAAGAAAATGAAACATTTTTTAAAATTTGCTCGATTTAGACAACATACTAAATTTTTATTTAGACTCTTTGAAGAAAATAAATTAGCTATAAACTTTTCTACGAAATAAGTTTAGAAAATTTGATTAAATAATTAGAAGCATGATGATGCATGAAAGTTCTCCTAAGCAAGATTGAGAACTCATATACTTCTTTTCAACTCTCTCTATTTCTCCCTATAAATATAATATTTCCTTCATCCAAACTACAGCCATCAATTTCCCTCTACAACTGTCTTCCATACTAATTGAGTAACTTGAATTAATTTTTTCTTTGTTTTGCTTTTCCTTGGTTTTCTGAGATAATGTTTGCCATTGTTATGGACATTGCTTCATGGTGCAACAATAATCCTTATGGGGATGATAACGGCAGTGATGAACACCAATATAATGTAGCAGCTTGCCTCGAAGGAGATTGTTGTGGTGATGATGATTTAAACTATGATTATGACCCAAAAGTATACATGAAAAGAGATGGCGATGATGAGGATACGTAATACTATGGTGCTCCAACGACTTATATAGAAGAATATGGAGATGATGACAATGTAGATTATGACTATGCACCCACGGCATGAATGTTAAGGAAAGATGTTGCTATGTTGTAATGAAATATATATGTATTTTTGCCAAACGGAGGGAGAATTACATTGGTCTTTGAGATTTGAGCTTCAGATCTAGAGGTTAAAAATCTCAGTTATGACTACGAAGTTACAGCGTCCTGGTCATGTTGAAATATATTTACTAGTTTATGTTAAAGGTAGTATATATGATTGCCATATGCATCCACACACAATGGTGCTAGTGATGTTTCAGAATTAGTTCATTTACTAATCCACTAAGAAAATAAAAAAAATTATTAAAAAAAATTTGAATCACGAGTGTCTATGTGTTAGATTATGATCATTAAATTGGTTCGAGTTACCACACAACCTATAATTTGGTGCATGGCTACTACTTCATAAAATACTTACATATATAACACACACTTACATAAATAAAATCTACATATGCATGTATATTTCGTATATTCAATTGTATGCATAAGGTTTTCTGGAGGAAAGCGGGGTATTAATTATGATTTATATATAGATAAGTAAGGTTAGTCAAGTGGTTTAAACCTCTTCACCTATTTTTCATGAGAGCTATTAACTTAACTGTGAAACCTAACATTTAGGAAGGTATGTGTCATTTTTCAAGCTAGGGGTGTCAGTGTCATTTGTGTAGGATCGATATGGCAACCCAACAAGGAAGTGAATTTGGTGATCATGTTCAAATTAAAAAAAAAAAATCAAACTCAAGTAGAAAATGATTGTTCAAGAATGAACTTCAAAATTGCACGAGTTTAAAGCTTGAAAAGATAAATAAATAAGTAATATGTAAAAGCGTTAAAGTAAATAATACTTCAGATAATATAAATATGAAAATATACAGCAAACAAATAAAATAAATTGCTGAAACTTAAAGTGCAGAATGTAAATTACGGAAATTAAGTGCGGAAAATTAAAGTGTACAAAGATAAATAGCAAAAAAATAAAAAAAGAAGAAGGAGAAGAAGATAGGCACAAATATTTTTACATGGTTCAAGAAATCCTTTCGCCACGTCCATGCTTCAAGGCCCTATTAGAGTTTTTAATTCAATGGTCTTCTTAAGGCTGAAGACCAAACCTTACAAATCTAATTGGCTTATGGTTGTAAACTAAGCCTCACAAAATTATGTGTTTCAAGATTGAGTGATCTCTTATAATAACTCTCTCAAAAGAGTAAAATCTCAAATATAAGCTCAGTCAAGAAATTCACAAGTAGCTTAAAATATTAAGAGAGATTTAGGAGAGTATTCGAAGAATTTTAGGAGCAAGTCTCTTAGCTATATATTGTGTATTTATAGAGGACAAAAAATCTTTGAATAAAAAAGGGTCAGAAATAGTCCTACCCAAGATAACACAATATGACAAAAAATTATTTGGGCAAACTTCATCTCTCTTTATCGACTTGAAGTTGAAAGTTACATTGTTTGTAATTTGTCATTATCTCCGTCTCATATATTATGTTTATTGTGCAAGAATGGACATGATTTTTGGTGTTAGACTTTTTATAGACGGAGACTTAATTTAAGTAAATGTATCCCTAAATAAATTGTGCTTTAATAAAGGTAATGAAATGAGTAAGCTCTTAATAAAAATTATATGAAAGTAAATATTTTCATCATCTTCAATCATCATGCTTTGTGAGCTCGTAATGAAAATAAATATCTTCATGATCTTCAATCTACTTGCTTGGTGGTAATTTTCCAATAGTCTTTGCAAACTTGACTAAATATATTAGTAACTTCAATGTTCTGTTATCATGAAAAGCTATCCCATAGAGATATAGAGCTAACAATCTATCGTTATAGATCTTTTTACTGGAGAGGGTAAAGCAGGAAATTTCTTCTCCCTTCCAATATCACCATTAAATCCATCATGTAAAGCAGGAACATGTGAATATGTCTTTAAGCTTAAAGAAAAAACATCATTAATAACTTTAACACTGTCTTCTTCTCCATTGTCTAAAACCAGAAACCCTAGTATGTTGTCCTTAAGGCTAGGTAAGCAATTCCTATTTTTAGAGGGCCTACCACATCCCCTCTTTGGACCATGGACACCAATAAACTCCAAAGAAACTGACGCCAATACCTTTGACGATTCACCTGTGATTGTGCTGCCAAACGAACCGAGCATGCTGTTATTCTTCTTCTTTTTCATTTTCAACTACGAACATCACTTGTATGCAACCCTAGCTCCAAACTTAGGTCTAGATCCCGAGGAAGATCACCATGAAGCACGAAAAACAAAGGAAACCCTAGGAACATAGAGAGAGAAGCTCTAGGGAAGAGAAAGAGAGAATAATAATAATAATGTAAATTTTCAGTACATTTTTGTCTACTTTTTACCTCTAAAAGAGACTTCATTTTCTCTAAGAATAACCAATGATCCTTTGATATGATAAAATAACAAGTTCTTCGGCCGTTAGTTTAGCCATATGTTGGCTAGATGAGACATACGTTGGCTCTTTTAATCATTTATAAAAATATATTCTTCTTTGAGAAAATTTGAAGAATCTCTCTCATGACTTATCTCTTTGGATTTCTCTAACTCTATCATTTTGTTAGCTCAATCTTATCCTCACCAACATTTCATTTTTTGAAGCCAATAGTTCTGATTCACTGGCGGCTTTATTCTCCACCAATTGTTCAACTTTCACCTCATTAATTGACTCTAACAACGACCACTTTTTAGAAATTGTTGGGGTTTGTTGTTGGCTGTTAAAAATATTATGTTGCTCATCCGCTTGATCAATTAAACTTTATCGGCTGTAAGGGTGAAACTTGAAATTCTTGTATGAGTGAATGTTAGCGGCATAACTGTTTATACCATATTTTGTTGATATGGTAGTTGAACCACATTGGTCTTTCTTAATATGCCTCACAATATAATCATTCCACACAATCAGCTACTGGTCTATATTTATTTTACATTCTATAAGTCGACCATTATGAACTTATATTGCTCTTGATGGAATATTCCAACTTAGCTGTTGAACACAATCTTGGCCAAGTCCGCGAGTTAAGTTGTTATGTTCAGTATTTTTCCCCTCGGGCAAGTTATTCTATCTTGCTGGTAGTGGCTGGTACGAAGCTGGCTGCTCAACAACTTCTTAATGTATCAATCTTGAAGAATCAATTTGGCCAATTCTCGAATGCTTTGTTGCATGGCTTGCACATTTTCGTTGAGAGTTTGGAAAAAAATGTTGCATGTTTTCACACAATGTGCATACTATCATGAATAGCCTGAGGTTGTTTCTTCATCACAGCGACGCACTTTGCAGCCTCTTTAGCTTGATCTATCTCTCTTTCAATATATTTGGATCTAGCACAGGTTATTAAAATTTGTCATTCTAAACTCTAAGCTTTAGATCTTGTTGTAAGTGTAAAATCCCAAAATTTGTGCCATAGGGTGTGCCAAAAAAAAATGTTTGGATTGGAAATCTCGGCCAATGTACGAAGCATAAAATCACATGGACCAAGAATGATGTTCTGAATCAAAACTTGTGTCCCTATGAGTTTAGAGCGCGATCGTCCTAAAACTTGGTCAAATGAACCAAATTTAAAAGTTATTCAAAAATATAACTTCTAATAAAGAAGGCGATGTTGAGGAGTAGAGTTTTTGACTACTACTAAAATGAAAAGGTTAGATTAATAAAGTAAGTGCAATTACGCAAAAGAAAAGATCAAGAACTTTTCTTGGATATTCTAAAAATAAATGACAAGACTACGAATTGAATCTAAATTTTTTGGATGATAAATGAAAAAAAAAACAAAGATACTTGAAGCTAAAATAAGCTAATGAAATAACAAGAATTTATTGCAAAAATTAAAGAGTTAAAACTAAAGGTTGCATGTTGAAAGATTGATTGTGTTGATTGATTTGGAAGGGGCCTTCTTCTGTTTCACTTGGTCTTGGTCTTCTTATATAGCTTGAACAATTTGAATCTTGATAGTTGATAAGACTTATTAGTATTTACTCCATGATGACAAGTCTTTCAAATAATAGTTAATTGTCATTTTATTTAACTAAAGTCTTTTTCATCTTGATCTTGATTTAAAATTTTGAGATATTACATTGGATTAATCTCTTATTCTTTACTTAGATTAAAAAATTATAATTATTCAAATAATTGGATAAACTTCAAATATCAAATTATGACTCATACAATGATATGATAAAGAGTGATTGTAAAAACACTTTGGGCATTCGTAGATTGCATTCAATGAATAGATTTTAGCACTAAAACACGATGTGTTCTACTTTAACTAATGAATTTGAATCTCTACTTTATCATGAAATGACTAGTATTCTATCAGTGTTCTTAACAATCATGCTACTTGGAGAACAGGTAATAGTTATAGCATAAATAATTGGGATGATAAAAATGGATACCGAATTTCCCTTTTATTTCTTCTTATAAAAACCATTCTTTTAGTTCTATGGCTGATTTGATTATAGATAATGATTTTAGATGGAATAAGGATGTTATTTGTCATATTTTCCTCCCTGGATCATGGATAAGATCCTTTCTATTCAATTAGCTGGCAATGTTTTTTAGGATCGTTTAATCTGGCCCTTTTTAAAGAACGGTGATTTTAGTGTCAAGAGAGTTTATCATGTTAATTTTGAAGGTAAGCTTTCTGAATTAGGTTTTAATGCTTCTACTTCTTATGAGATTAAATCTAATTTCTTGAAACTGGTTTGGCATGCTATAACTCCTCAAAAAGTTAAACAGTTTATGTGGAGAGCGCATTTAAATTATCTCCCTACTATAAGCAATCTTAATTACAGGAATATTATCTCCGTTAATGCTTGCATGCCTGTGATAATTATGAAGAAACTATTGAACATCTTTTGTTTGGCTGTAATTAGGCTAAATCTATTTGGTATCTTTCTCTTCTCCATCTTAGAGTCTCTTTAATTCCAGGCCAAAAATTGACTGATTGGATTTATGATAGATTAATTGACCTTAAAACTCATCCTGATGGTGGCTCCTTTTCTTATCTCCTTTCTTTTGCATTTGTTGGTATATCTGGAAAGATAGGAATCTTTTAACATTTGAAGGAAAATCGGTGAATTCTCACCATACTATCAAGAATGTTTTTAAGTATCTTTCTGATTATTGTAGATCTAATAACCTTATGAAGGAATCGACGCAGCGGAAAATACCAGATCTTGAATTATTCGAGAAACAAACTATTTAAAATAGATTAGAAAAATACCTCTTGAAGAATGTTTTAAGTATTTTTCTGATTATTGTAGATCTAATAACCTTATTTCTCCTTTTGATCTTCCTATTCGTGGTTATGCTTTTTCTTCTGAAGCAAACTTTGTTTCGAGTCTAACTTGGATGATTTGCATAATATTGAGTCTGATAATCCTGGGTCTTCCTTTTCCCGCCATTCTGTTCCCTCTTCTAGTTCTATTTTGCATAATATTGAGTCTGCTAATTCTGCTAATCCTGGATCTGCTAGTTTTTTTGTTGCTGTTTGTAATTCTGATACTGGGTTTGCTTGTTATTCTGCTACTGGGTCAGTTGGTTATAACTTTAGGTTTAATTCTGATTTTATTTCTGCTATTTCTAATGTTGATTTTAATTCTGCGGCTTGTATGTTTTCCAGCTCTAATTTCGGTTATAATCATGCTGAGATTAATGTTAGTTTCATTCCTAGTTTCTAAAATATGTACAATGATAATTTGCCTAGTTGTCCTAATTTTGTTCCCAGTTCTTCTGTTTCTAGGCATTGCTCCCCTCCCCCCGGTTGTATTAATTGAATGTGGACGCTTCCTTTACCTCCTTCCCTCTTGCTTCTTCTGTTGGAGTAGTGACTAGGAACCATGAAGGAGACTTAGTCGGAGACATCGGGAAGAAGATTAATAGTGGCAATATTAATCGAGCTGAACTCATTGTCATTTCTGAGGGTCACAATCTTGCAACACGTAATAACAAGATTTTTATTTTTTTAGAGAGTAATTCTAGAAGAACTATTGACTTTATTATTAGCAAAATGTTCCCTCCTTGGGATCTCTCTAATTTTGTTATTCACATTAAGAAGCTCATGGATCATTTTTGTTTTTGTCATGTTTTTTGGATGAGGAGAAAGTGAGATGCAGTTGCCGATGCTATCTTTAGGTATAGCACCCATCAAAGCTTCTTAAATTATAATCCCTTTCCCTTTCTTCATGACATCTCTCTCTTAGTAGCTAGAGACAAACTCTCCACTTTAGGTGACTTTAGGCCTCCTTGATGTATTTGTTAGTTTGTCTAATAATATCTCTAATTCGATCAAAAAATAGTGAGGGGAGAGAGAGAGGGGGAGAGACAGGGAGAGAGTGGGAGAGAGACAGAGAGATAGAGAGAGAGGGAGATATATAGAGTGATATTTTGATGGAAGAGAAAATTTAATGGATATAACTAAAGAGAGAAAATAGGGAGGATGTTATATTTAAATGTAATAATAAAAAGAGTAAACTAGTAACTAAATAAATTTGAAAAACTATTTAATTTAATCAAATTTGCTAGATTAATTGTTATTTATAGAAAAATGATTATGATTATTTTTAAAAGTTGTCGACAAAATTGTTTTTAAAATGAGAAATATATCTAAATGGTATCGTTTCTATAGAAAAAGTAGAAAATTAAAATTGGTGTCAGAGTAAAAGGTAAACAATTGTAATTTGAGGCCCCTTTTAAATAGGTCGCTAGGCCCAAATGTAACTTGCCTAGGGTTTGGGTCGATCTTGAAATAGTATACACAAGTTATAAATAACAAATAAATTGTGATTTTTAGACAACTAGCATAGTAACTAATTAGATTTTTATCAAACTTTTGAAATGTCAAGTTTGTTCAAATTTCAAGATTTTTATAATTTAACTACCGTAAATGTCTTTCATCATATATTTTGAAATAATTAATAAACAGCTCCAACAAATAACGAATATACATTACATAAATTATAAATTTAAAAAAGTCATCAAATCATCAAATCTCAACAAATCTCTCTCACTCCCAAAATCGATGAAAAACAAAAAATGCACAAAATAATTAATTAATATGTACATCAAATTGTTATATAAATTACTCTCTCTATCAATCACTCTCTCTCTCTCTCAATTATTCTTTCACTCTCTCTCAAAATTAATGCAAAGCTAAAAAAATATAAAATATAAAATTGGTATTTACACAATATCTCTCTCTATCACACTGAATATCTCTCTTTATCACACTGAATATTTCTCTCTCAAATCTCTCAGTATTAGTTTCTCTCTCTCTAAAAAAAAGAAAAAATATTAAATTAATATTTACATAAAATATTCTATCAAGTAGTGTTTTCCAAAAAGGCAAAAACACATTAATTTAATGTTTACATCAAATATTCTATCAATTAATATTTCTCTATTTTATGAAATCATATCAATTAATGTTTTCAAAAAAATGGGATCTGGATCCCATGTCATTAACATGCAAATTTAATAGTTTGAGATATAAAAAATGTAAAAGCTGAAACATAAATCAAACAAACTATTCTCTCTTTTCCCTATTCTATCAATCATAGCAATTAATATTGCCCAAAAATAGGAATTAGATTCCATGTATTGACATGTAGATTTAGTGGTTTGATATATAAAAATGAGAAAAATAGAAAAAAAATTAATCAAATAATTGACAATAAGGGTAAATATGTCTATTTACAAATTGCTATAATTAAAAAAATTATTTGCAAGAAATCTAAAGAATAAAAAAGATTGACAAAATCTCATTGTTGTATGAAATTAAACTGCTATTTGTTTCAAATATAGAAGGACTCGTTCCAAAATTCAGCTTTTATGCCTTGCATTTGATTTAGAAAACGCTTCCTACCATGTTAGTACTATAACAAAGGTCAAGTGGGGTAGTTAAGGAAGCAGATTTCACAACAATTCGTTACTTATATGGACTTATATATTACTAAATTCAAAATATGGGGATATAGAATTAGAGAAAATGTTACTGTAATTTGTAATTAGTACCCGCAAAATACAAGGTTGACATAATTTCCCGAAAACTTATATAATAGAAAAAAGGGAGAACTGTAAAAATAACTTTCCTAGCTCAAGTTGCATAAATGTCCAGAAATTTTTTTATTGCAAAAATATGTAAATTGGTAAGACTAATTCATCGTCATCATGTTCGGGCAAACATATTTAAACACGTTCTCAGTGTCTAAGTAGATTCTTATTCCTAAACAGAGTAGCTCTCAGTTTAATAGCATCATGGACAACCCGTCGACAGACGTCGAGAGTATTTTTGAGAAGTATAGTATTCTAGTGAACGACCTTTTCTTATGGTATGTGCCATAACTACCTTCCATCTCTATGGAGATCGGTCGGAATTGACATCATCAATAAACCTCCCTCAAACCTTTGATAAATATGTGTAAATTTCATTTCACATAAAATATTTTTCCCATAAACGTACAAAAACTCTAAGAACACACAAAAAGCTATAGAGTTCATAGAGAATATATTCAAGAGTTCTACAAAGATTCACATCAATTCAAGTCACATGTCGAGTTCAATTAATCTTTAAACAAGCACAAAGCCTAAAGATTAAAAAAGAATTCATCCTAGTCTACTCCCACTAGTGTCAAAGATCCAAAGTTTAAAGAGAAGTTTCAAGAACACTGTGAAGCTTTCATATCAAGTTCAAACTACAAAACGAGTTTGATTGATATCTAAATAATATAGAAACTTAGAGATTCCAAAAGAATTCAACAAGTATTTTACCATTACAAATATAGAAGATTTGACTTTCAACTCAAGAACTTCACTGCCAATTATGCATCGTATTTAACGTTAATTACTTTAGGAGAAGAATTTGGTTATTCTTTGTAAAGAATTAATAAACAGAGGTTGTACAAATCATCATATATTAATACGAAATTCTACATAGTTCCATCGGTTTTGTTGTTCAATTTTTCCAATAACGGATTTTGTGCATACAATGTGAAAATAAACCTCACATCCCAAAATCGTGTTTTTAATAAATTTTGTTTGAACAATTTAAGCTTTTTGTAATTACCCTGTCTTACAGAAACAGTTGAAGTTAGAGTATCCAAGCATATTATTCACATGTATTTCTTAGCTTGTAACATATTTAGTTACCATCTTCCAATGGGCTACTCGTAAGCTCATATTCCTGTACCATATCATTTCAATTAAGTTTTGATATTGTCTAAGGTGTAACTGATGTGCTCTCAATTTTTGTATAAATTAATTATTCCAAATGATATGGTACATGAATGAAAACTCTAAATTTAATGGTTTCTGTGTAAGAAATGGCTTAATTACAAAAAAATTAAAGTACACAGAGACTTAATTTATGAAAATTTTGTTAGGGTGTGTGGAAAAACACTGACCAAAGTGTGGGGTATATGTACATTTAACCTTTAAAATAAAAGGTTAATCTCACTAAAACCCTCAACTTTAGCCATTTTTAAATTATACTCCTCAACTCTTAACATTTTCCTTATAAACACTTCAACTTTAATCATCAATGAAATAATCGATTTTTCACCGTTAAATTGGTCAAGCTTGCACCTTACTTTCAATGCCACTAAAAGAGACAAACTTTCCGTTCATAAAAATCGTGTGCAACTTCATAAAAGTCATTTGCAACTTCTTATCTCAAATATCAGAATAGAGAGTTAGAGAGAGAACCAGAGAGAAAATCAAAGGGGAAAGCACCCCCACCGTAAGGGTTTTGAACTCCTTTCCCTTTATTCTTGTGGTTACTGTTTTGAACTCCTTTACAATTAAGGGCACATTCTTCTTTGAACCATTTGAGCATGTTGGACGGCGAAAGAAAAATTAGAAAAGCGAAGACATTATGTCATTTGAAAGAGGAATAATGGTCGAACGAATGATCAGGGCAGGAAAAAATGGCTCAGCGTTCTTGACGCTTGGGAGTTCTTGACATTTAGCATCATTTGAAGCTGAGACCTTGTTCCTGAAGAATTTTAGAGAAAGAAGAAGAAGAGAGTTGTAGGAAGAAGAGAAGAAAGATGGAGGACAGAAAACCAAAATACTTCATTAGCCATTAACAAACCTGAGAGCCATAGTATATACAAAGCCAATTAACAAAATAATGGTTAGTTGAAGGTAAAATAAAATAATATCATTAAAAACTCTACTAACTAAACCTATAAGTTAACATCCCCCCTCAAACTTATCCGGGGATCAATGATAAGTTTGTCTCTCAAAAATTGGAAATGAGGAATAGGTAGTGGCTTTATGAATAGGTTTTTAAGTTTAAAAAGAGAAGAAACGTGCTTAACCACCATGTCCTTTCTCATGACTATTTCTCAAACAAAATAGAAATTTATTTCTACATGAAGAACAGGGTTAAAAACCAAGAAAATGGTTGAAGTATTGTCACAATGGATTGCTGGAGCTTGAGACTGGTGGATGTGAAAGTCTTTGAGAATTTTCCTTATCTAACTAAGCTCTGCTGCAGTATTTGTGAAGGCTTTATATTTAGCTTCTGTAGAAGATCTAGCCACTGTAGCCTTCTTTTGGGCACTCTAAGAGACTACGTTTGATAAAAAATAACAAAGCAAGATGTAGATCGTCTATCAGATGGATCCCCATTCCAATCAGCATCACTAAAGTACTGCAAATGAAGATTACCAGGTTTAAATAAAAGACCATGACTAACTGTGCCACTAACATATCTTAGAATACATTTAATAGCTGCAAAATGTGCAGTAGTAGGAGAGTGCATGTATTGACGTACTCTATTTACTCCAAAGCTTAAATCAGTTTTAGTGAATGTTAAGTATCGAAGGGAATCACTATTACAAAATGGGCTTTAGATGACAGTAGGTTATTGGAATTAATGACAGGTCTCTTAAAATTGTCATGTAAAAAAGGTTCTGGAGTGTAAAAAGATTAATGTGTGGCTAACATGACAGGTTTTATATTAATTGTCATAAATATATTACCTAATATGACACCTATTAGTTTTCACTGTCATTAAATTTTCTTTAGTTACAAAATTGCCATTATATATACTCCTCTAAATAACCCTAACCCCTTATCATTTCTCTCAAACTTCTGACCCCATCTCCCTATCCCTTCATCCTCGTCATCGACCATCTCCATCTCTCTTCATCCTCATCACTGACCAACATCGTCGGTGACCATTGTGCGTCTCATTGACTTCCTCCTTCAAAGAGACGACGAGGTAAGTGGAGGAGCATCACGTTCGATCTATTACGTTGCCATCTTCATCTTGGTGATAAGCTCGTGGCTAGATCTGCGTAGGTGATTCATCGAGCATGTTTTGCCGAGGTGAGTTTGCTTTACATTTTCTTTTCTACCTTTTGATTTTTAGATGTCATTTGAGGCAGATTTGAGTTCTAAGAAAATGATCCTTGCTGACAGGTCTAGAAACTTAGGATAGAAGCTAGGTTCATAATGACCTAGCGCTCCTATTTCGAGCAATTAATGTGAAGCCTTGGAGCTTGACTTCTCTGACAAATTCTATAGGCGGATTTTGGGCATAAAGCTTGCATGTTTTGAGTTCCTCTATCGTTTACATGTTTCAGGGGTAAAGTTAAAGGCATCAAGCACTAGAGCCATAGTTACAAAGGTGAGATTGGATGTGTGGCTTGCTATTGACTCCTTTAATCTCATCCTCTCATTCTTTACATTTCTTTCTCGTCCACTCCTTTATCTCATCCTCTCATTCTTTACCTTTTCAACTTGGTTTAGAGTTTCTTACTATTGACAAGTATAACATATACTCTTGGCCATTTACTCATGGAGTATATGTTGCATGTGGAACTTGGTTTTGGAAATGGTGTAGTTGAGGACATTTTCTTTGTACTTGGTTATGATATCCGCGGCTTTGTTGTTACTTAGGTAAAAAGCACTATGAATTATTGCAAATGCAATTCCCAGCGTTTTATGCTTTGCGGAGGTCTTTTAGCTTGTATCTTAAGAAATGAATCTATTAGTTGGACATGTAGAGGTTACTGGATAAAAGTAATATGATTAAGGATTAGTATCTTAAGAAATCTATCCCCCCCCCTCCCGTGGAGTCTTTGTAGGAAGCAAATTTGACTATTGACAATTTGCAGAGGAGAAATTTTTGCATCCCTTATAGATGTCTTTTGTGCAAAATGGCTTAGGAATCTAATAATCACATCTTCCTCCACTATTCCCATTCCTAGGATATATGGGAAAAACTTACGGATGCTGCTCACATTACCTTCTAGATGTCCTGTTCTGTAGAATTTGATGGTTGATTGGAACATCTTAAAGGGTGGTTTTTTTAGTAGGGCCTTTTGGGTTATTTGGAGGGAAAAAATATTAGAACTTTTAAAGGGTTAGAAAACTCTTACTGTAAGGTTTTCTTTTTGCTTGTTTGCCTTTTGAAGGAGTGGCTGGATAGTACTTTTCTATGCTGGTTTTTGAAAAATAAAAACTAGGTGAACCACCTGTATAGACTCTCTTTGGATACAGCCCACTAGGTTGTATCTTTGTAACCATTTTTCGGGGTTTTTTGTATATATTAATATTATTTTACATAGCAAAAAAATGTAAGCATCGTTTCTTTCACAATTATGCGTTTTGATCCGTGATTCCCTTTATGTATAATTGGAACCCTTTCTTATTTTTGTAGGGTAACCCGATATTTGGAGTCCATTTCTATTTATACTCGGATGATGTCTTAGAGGTAGATTGTCAGCAAGGTTCTGGCGACTACAAAATATAAATGACAGAGGTAGAAGTAGCACAAATAAAAAGATAATTGTTAGCTTGATAAGAAACAAAACAAATAGAGAGAGCTGACTAGTGAAACGCTCAAACTAGGTTCTTGGTGCCTGCTTAAGACCATACAAAGATTTGTTTAATTTACAGACATAGTCAGGATGATCTTTATCTATGAAACCTTGAGGCTGACACTTATAGACTTCTTCAGTTAAAAATCCATGTAAAATGGCATCCATAACATCAAGTTGCCTTAATGGCCAAATATAACTTACAGCTAAAGAAAGTAAGATAAGAACAGTTGGTTTCTTAATAATAGGATTGAAGGTTTCTCCATAATCTAAATAAGTTTGTTGGTGATAGCCCTTGGCTACCGACCTTGTTTTGTGTTTAGCTATTGTGCCATCAGGGTTACACTTAATTTTGTATACCCATTTACACCCCCACATAGTTTTTGTGTGGTAGCAAAGACATTAAAAGTCCAAGTATTTTGAGCTAGCAAAGCACTATATTCATCACTCATGGCCTTATTATGTTCAATAGATGTAGCAGTAGCAGTAACACTACCAATATGTAAATTAGCAGTCTCAGCATCAACCAGTCTCAGTAAACTATGTTGTAAGAGAGGAAGAGGAGAAGTATACATGTTATGATGCATTGATGCAAACTTTTGAGGACTATGTTGTGCAGTAGATTTAGAGGCAGTAAAAGTAAAGCATTGCTCATCAAATAATATATGTCTAGAGGTATAACATCTTTTAGAATGCAAGCCATAGCATAGATAACCCTTTTGGTCTAAGGCATATCCTAAAAAGACCCATTGAACTGTTTTGGTGTTGAACTTATTTTTCATATATGGTTTTAAGCTAGGATAGTAGGAACACCAAAAAATTCTGAGGTGATCATAATGGGGTAGTTTACCAAGTAGTTTTTGAAAAGGAGAATATTTTGAAGAATTGAGCTAGGATTCAGTTGATTAAGTATGCAGAAATAGCAAAAGCATAGTTCCAAAAGGTAGTAGGGGCAGATGCATGATGCATTAAGGTTAGACCTGTCTCAACTTAGTGTCTATGCTTACATTCAGCATCTCCATTTTGATATGAAGTATAAAGATATATATTATGTCATATCGTTGATGATATGTCCAGATTTACATGGTTTTTCCCGTTGTCCATAAATCTGATGCCTTTGGTGTGTTTAAGAGATTTAAGCCACTTGTCGAAACCATGTTCTTATTGGGGGTTGTGCACTCAAAGCATATGTATTGATATTTTGATACGAAATTTAATAAGGATTACATTTTTCTTATAATTATTCTTACCAAAACTCGCTGTCACCCCACCAGTAGTAGGAGATGTAAGGATTGATAATAGAATAATTTTGTATTTGATTGATAATCATATAAAGCGGAAGATATTTTAGCCATTTGCATCAAGCTCAAACTTCCTTCTTGCATGCGTGCCCCTCCAGGAGCACACACTAAAATAAGAGGTAAAAATTGATTGGTAGCATACTCGATCAAACGAGTGATTTTCTCGCCGACTACAGATCCCATACTACCCCCAATAAACTGAAAATCCATAACCCCAATTGCTACAGGAATACCGTTTAATTGACCTGTGCCTGTTGAACAGCCTCAGCTAATCCTGTCTTTCTTTGATAAGAATCAATACGATCTTTATAAGCTTCCTCTTCCAATTGAAATTCAATGGGATCCAGAGAAACCATGTCTTCATCCATAGGATCCCAAGTACATGGATCAATCGAAAGTTCGATTCTATCTGAACTACTCATTTTAGGAGGACCCAATGACTATAGATAAAACTTATCCAATTTTTACAGTGCGATGGTTGGCTGTTCACGGACTAGCTGTACCTACCATTTCTTTTTTGGGGTCAATATTAGCAATGCAGTTCATCCAACGATAAACCTAATCTGAATTATAGAGCTACGACATAATCAAACCCAAACGAACAAAATGTTGAATTGAATCGTACCAGTCTCTACTGGGGGTTATTACTCATTTTTGTACTTGCTGTTTTATTTTCCAATTATTTCTTCAATTAATATTAATAGAAGAAAAGAAAATACTAAATAAAAATATTAATAATAGTGAGAATTATCTTATCCCATTCAGAAGGATATCATCTCATAATTATCTATGGCTGTTTATGTCTCTAGCATGACCACTTGATGAAATGTGGAGGGAAGTGGGACAAATGGCCGAATCAGCGGATGAGTTGTGGTTAGGGGTGAAATGCCACTCGAACCCAGAGCTAGCTGGTTCTCTCCAAAATGCGTTGAGGCACAGCAGTTGACTGGACATTTAGGGGTAAAGCACTGTTTCGATGTGGGCCACGAGAGCGGTACCAAATCGAGGCAAATTCTGAATACTAGATATGACCTCAAAATAACAGGGGTCAAGGTCGGCCAGTGAGACGATGGGGGATAAGCTTCATCGTTGGTAAAATAAAGTCCACCACGTAGACATTCATAAACAGCTCTACCGTAATTCTTAGCGGATAATCCCAATTTAGGTTTAATAGTACATCCCAATAGAGGGCGGCCATACTTGTTTAATTTATCTCTCTCAACTTGGATACCATGACGTGGCCCTTGGAAAGTTTTAACATAAGGAGGGATTCGCAAATCTTCCAGATGTAAAGCGCGCAGGGCCTTGAACCCAAAGACATTACCCACGGATCTGGATCATCTGGAACTACATCTAAATCTCTGACTATGGCGGCTAGGACTCTCTTCGGATCACGATTTCAAAATGCCTGGATCACTCTTCTGGGCCGGATCGAGCCTTTCAATAGTGCATCGTATGTAGTAGTAGCGAGTAGTTCCTTCCCAGATCGAGAAGCTTGAGCAAGAAAAGCATTCCCCCATACAGATAGAGATGACTATAGCTTTGCCTCTGGCTTTGCCCCCTTATCTACTACGGGTGAATCTCTTCGACCGTTCAAGTATTCAAAATTCCACGAGAAAATTAATAGAACGAGGGGCAAATATATGTGTATATATCTATCTATATTGAGTTGCAGATACAGAAATGATAGAATCATTTTGGATTGGAGCAAATATGGGTTTCCGATAAAGATGAAAGAAGATAGACAAGAACTCAAATAGGAGGAAACACTATTGATATAGGAATCGGTATCTAATGAATTCAATGGTTTCAGCCTAATACAAATGCAAGAAAAAGGGCAAGTAGATCATAATGAGATACTAATCTTAAAAGAAAGGTAGGGGGATATGGTGAAATTGCTAGACGCTAGGGACTTAATTGGATTAAGCCTTGGTATGGAAACCTACCAAGTGATCACTTTCAAATTCAGAGAAACCCATGAATTTAAAATGGGCAATCCTGAGCCAAATCCTGTTTCCGAAAACAAATAAAGGTTTCAAAAGCGAAAAAAAAGGGTAGGTGCAGAGACTCAATGGAAGCTGTTCTAACAAATGGAGTTGAATGCGTTGCGTTAATAAAGGAATCCTTACAGCGAAACTCAAAAAAAAGATGAAAGAGAAACCTATATACATACGTATACGTACTGAAATATTTCAAATGATTAATGACGACCCGAATCCGTATTTTTTTATATTTTTATCAAAAATGATATATGAACAATGAACGAATTGTTGTGAATCAATTCCAATCTCCAAGTTGAAAAAAGAATCAATATTCATTGATCAAATCATTCACTCCATCATAGTCTGATAGATCTTTTGAAGAACTGATTAATCAGACGAGAATAGAATAAAGATAGAGTCCCATTCTACATGTCAATACCGATAAAAATGAAATTTATAGTACGAGGAAAATCCGTCGACTTTAAAAATCGTGAGGGTTCAAGTCCCTCTATCCCCAAAACCCTAAAAAGGCCCCTTTGCCTCTCTAATTATATATCCTTTTTCGTTAGCGATTCACAATTCGTTATATTTCTCTCTCATTCATTCTACTCTTTCACCTCTTTCACAAAGGGATCTGAGCGTAAATTATTTTCTTATCACAAGACTTGTGAGTATATATGATACACGTACAAATGAACATCCTTGAGAAAGGAATCCCCATTTCAAATTGGAATAATTAACAATATATATCATTTGTCTACTGTACTGAAACTTCCAAAGTCTTCTTTTTGAAGATCCAAGAAATTTCAGGGCTTGGATAAGACTTTGAAATAACTTTTTACGTATTTTTAATAGACCCAAGTCATCTATTAAAATGAGGATGATGCGCCGTATATGGTCGGGATAGCTCAGTTGGTAGAGTAGAGGACTGAAAATCCTCGTGTCACCAGTTCAAATCTGCTTTTTCTTTTAAATTATTGTTGAATAATTTATACAAATATCTAAAAATTCCATATTTATTAATGAGATTATGATCTTGTATTAGTACGAGAGGATTAAGATCATATATAATGAATAAAATTGTCAGCAGCATATTAAAGTATGAAACCTTTAATGAATGGTTGCTAGTACGATTCACTAAGCATTATGAATGTATATGATCCAGATCATTGATGTGGATAGACATATTAGTGAAGGTACTTTATATAATAAGATTATATATGACAGAATCGATGCGAATCAATATCTTTAAAACGTACCGTTTATCAGAAAGATTTAATACACATGAATATGATGATCATATGTAGATCAGTCTGAATCCTGAGTAGTTATGAACTCCTATACATGTCTACTAGATCTTTTGATTCACTCATTAAGATTTATTTGTAAAACAGGCCAGTGACTTTTATTTTGGAGATTTAGTGATATGGATGGCTAGGAACATAATCTTACAAGATTTGGAATTCAAGCTTTCCTAACGGATAGTATATTAGTTCCCTTCAGTGTTAATTCTGGAACAGAATGGTTATTGAACTCAAATTTATAATACGATTTTAAATTATCCATTCACTAGTGAATTAATAGCACTTAAGGATCAAGAGGTAATTAAAAGTGTAAAATGATAATTTTGACCAGTTCTAATTTACGAACCAATAATTTAAGGACAGAACTGCATGAAATGATTATATCAGTGGACTACATAAGAATACTCTCTAATACATTCTATAATCACTAAGAGTTCAATTCTATATTTATAGTGGAGTAATAATGAAATTCATAAATAAGATTATTTAATTAAAGAGTTCAATTAATAATCTAGTTTATTTGAGCATAGATTATAGGTTTGTGGTCCACAAGTCACATCTATACTACACAGTCTAAAGTGTGAATATTTTAGGACATGAGAAAATGACTTGCAAAAGAATTTTAATTTTGGGGCAAGTACATAATTATGAGATAATTATGTGTGATTAATTAATTGAATTATATATATATATATATATATATTGAAAATTATTTATATAAATAATTATCGATTATTTTTTCAATTATCGACGAGTGAGACAAAATATCTAATTTATGAAATTAGATAATTAAATTATTTTTAGATAAAATTTGAATCAAATAAATCTGTTATTTATGGAATAAAAAATAATTTAGCTGATATAGATAATCAGATATGTTAATGCTAATTTAACAGATATCTAGATATTTATGTAATTAAAATAAATATTTAATTTATCATAATTGTCACGTGTTGATCAATGATTGAGAATCATGGATCACCATGGACTGCTATAGGCGTGTATTCATGCAGTGCCACACGACACCGCAGTGTGGCGTATCACACAGTGTCGTGAGGTACAGTGATGCTTAACGCCAACTGTAATGTTGTGTGATAGTGTAGTTGTGCACTGTTATACAGTGGGTCCCACTACATTGAGTATTTTGAAATTAAATATTATTTTTTAATTTTTAATTATCCCTAAATATCTGATACGCCATAATCTAGAATATATACAGATATTATTCATAATGGCCTAGATAGATAGCTCAATTCTTCAGTTCATCAATCAAGAACTGACTTGAGAACATAGTTAAAGTTACACAAAATTTGCTCTACAATTAAAGCTACTCAAATCTCTAAACGAATAATCATCGTATTCTTTTAGACAATCATCTCAATAAAGTCCTTTTGAGGAAATCTCTAGATCTCATGTGTTGAGTACATCTAGAGACAGAAAAAGTGTCTTGTAATATCTTACGTGCCCACACATGTCCTAGGGCGTTGAAGATTGACTTGGAAGATCTTGGTGTGGATCTTGGAGTCTACTGATCATTGGAACGGTTTTGCGGGATGAAGGATTGACCGGGCTCGCACGGACGCTTGATGTAGACTACAAGGGTATATGATTCCTAATCTTGTATGTTATAGATTTAATGTATAAATATATAATGGATCCTGATTGAAAAGAGTTTTCAATAAAAGTTTTTATTTTTGAAAATCGTTGCGTCACGCTTGTTTTTCTTTTTATCGAAAAAGATTCATTTTTATTAAAAAAATTAAACGCCCCCGCTACGCCTGCATTGTGTTTTCCAACAATTGGTATCTGAACGGTTTTTATATATTTATATGTTGAATGATGTGTGGTTTTTCTCGCATTATTTATATAATATGAGATATATATGAATGAACGGAAATTGCATTTCCGGCGCTGACGCCGCCGATTTTTTAAAACTTAAAATGTCTCCGAAATTTACTATTCTGGTCACTTCGCCAACAAATCAGTGCCGGTGGCGGCTGTTGCTGACTGGATGTGATGGGCGGCGATAGGAGAGTTCTATCGTTGGTGGCAACTGTTGTCTTATGGGGAAGTTTCACAGAAACCTTGATACCAACTTACCATTCACTACAGAATTTGATGATAACCCTATCTCTATCTATTATCCTTTTAAATTTTAAAATTTTAATTTTTTGAAACTTAGAAATTAATATATTGATTGGGTTATACCAAAATTTGATCAAATCAAATAAAGTATTTATTTGACTAAATCAAAGTCAACTGTTTTTAGAGGGATCATTATAGAAATTAATTTTAGTTAAGAAAAATAGTTTTTCTTAATTAAATAGGATTTTGTTCAAAGTTTGAAGATTATGAAGATGGACATGAGGAGGAGAAGGAAAAATTTGAGAAATATGTATTCTTGAAGTCGGGTTTGTAATTTTATTTATTTATTTTAAAGGTTGTCATTTAGAAATACTCAATTGTCACTCGGTCCATTATTATTTTATTTATTTGTTAAATAATTGTTTAATTGTTATGTTTGACACCATGTACATGCATTAGTCGATCGCATGTCATACATGAAAATCCAATACATATTTATTTAATCATGCATCTCATCAGTATAAACATGATTTATTAGGATTGTCCTAATATATTTATATGTTTTCATCCTCTAGATGGCTTTGTTTTCATCCCCCTAAGAAGGGTTTTGAGCTGTATGAATATCAAGGTTGGACTTCTTAAAAAGATAGGAGAAAGTGATGTAGTTTAGTTTTCACCGACCCTAAGGTGGCATATTCTAAATGAAGTCATAGAATCTGAGGTGATGGTTTACACTCACAAAATCACAACTAAGCTTTCATATGGATAGTTGTGACCGAATCAGCGATACCTTATTGTTAAAAGAGAAAATATGAGATATTTTAAGTTTTAATTAATAAGGATGAAAATGTCTTATAGACAGTCTAAGGTTAATCTGACTGACCCTAAGACATCACATTAATCGTTGGGTTATTTTATTGTGATTAGTAAATGTTAAATTTGTGTGTTTATTATGTTGCATTCATGCATCACATTTACGTTTCAAATTCTACTTGAAGCTTGTTTAGAAGAATTTAATTTGTCATCCTGGATACTTGATTCAGAAGCCACTAACCATGTATGTTCTTTTTTGCAGATGCTTGATTCGTTAAGGGAGCTAGCTGATGGCAATGTTATTTTAAAAGTTGGCAGTAATGCACTCGTGTCTGCTAAAACATTAGGGACAATCTATTTACCTTTTGGATATAATTATTTAGTTTTGAACAATATTTATTATATTCTTGGGTTTTTAAGAAATTTGATTTCTCTTTCTTTTTTGCAAGAACAGTTATTTGAAGTTTCTTTTATTAATTAAAATTTATTATTTCTAAGAAAGAATTTGATATCTGTTATGCTAAAATTATAAATGGACTGTACATGCTTAAACTGACTCAACACACATTAAATAATTCTGAATTACTTAAAATAGCAAAACCTAAAAGTAATAAACGACAAAGAGTTTCTCATGATGATGATAACACATATGTTTGGCATCTTAAGTTAGGACATATTTATCTAGATAAGTTAAATAGGTTAACAAAGCATGGTTCTTTGAAAGAACTAAAAGTTATAACTCTTTATGTTTGTGAATCCTGTCTAGAGGGTAAAATGACCAAGAGACATTTCTCTCGAAAGGACCAAAGAGTCAATGAACCACTTGATCTAGTACATAGTGATGTCTGTGGATCGAGCAATGTACAAGCTAGAGGTAGGTATGAGTATTTTATTACTTTCATTGACGACTACTCAAGATATGATTATAGTTACCTAATGCATAGGAAGTCTGAAACTTTTGGAAAGTTCAAAGACTTCAAGGCTGAAGCAGAAAAGCAATTACAACTCACAGTACCTGGAACACCACAGCAAAATGGTGTTGCAGAAAGAAGAAACCAAACCGTATTGGATATGGTTAGATCGATATTAAGCTACTCATCATTGTCATTAAAATTTTTGGGATATGCATTACACATGGCTACTTACATTTTGAATGTAGTGTCTTCTAAGTCTGTAAGCAAGACATCTTTAGAGTTATAGAATGGCTCCAAACCTTATTTACATCATTTCTGTATATGAGGGTGTCTAGCTCACGTTCTTAGACCGAAAATCAGAAAGTGAAACGCAAGGTTTGAAGTATGCATATTCCTAGTCTATACTCCAGAGACCAGAGGTGGGTACTTTTATAATCACAAGGATAAAAAAGTGTTTGTATCAACAAATGTAATTTTCCTTGAACACGACTATAAGGAAAACTATAAACCACGTAGCAAAGTAGTTCTTGAGGAATTGGTGACTGATGAGATCAGACCACCTTCAATTCCTTTTGATAAACGACAAACTAGAGAAACCACAGTTCCTACAAAGGAAACCCCTGTGCAACGTCGTAGTGGGAGGGTTGTGAGACAACCAGTACGCTACAAACTAGAGGCACATGTCCTAGTGTCAGACACTGATAACAACAATCCATTACCTTATGAAGACGTAATGGATGATCCTGAAAAGGAGAAATAGCAAGATGCCATGAATCAGGAAATGAAATCTATGTATTCTAATTTCATCTGGGAACTTGTAGATCCACCTGAAGATGTCAGGCCCATTTGATATAAATGGATCTTCAAGAAGAAAAGAGGTGCAGATGGGAAAGTAGAGACTTTTGAGGCACGGTTAGTAGCCAAGGGCTATACACAAAGGGATGGAGTCGATTATGAAGAGACATTCTCCTTTGTGGAAATGCTAAAATCCATTCACATCTTATTGTCTATAACTGCTAGTTTTGACTATGTGATTTGGAAAATGAACGTCAAGACAACTTTTCTGAATGACTCTCTTGAAGAAAACATCTATATGATGCAACTAAAAGGGTTCGTACAAAAGGGGCAAGATCAGAAAGCATGAAAGTTGCTTAAATCCATTTGTGGATTAAAGCAAGCATCTAAATCTTGGAATCTTACCTTTGATGAAATTACAAAGTTTTATGGCTTCGAGCAAAATGTTGATGAAGCCTGTGTTTATAAATACATCAAAGAAAAGATAGTGATTTTCTTACTTCTTTATATTGATGATATTCTACTTATTAGGAATGATGTAGAAACTCTGTCAAAGGTAAAGAAGTAGCTAGGTAAGAAATTCCAAATGAAAGATTTGGGAGAAACGAGCTATGTTTTGAGCATACAAATCCTAAGGGATAGAAAGAACAAACTCTTGGAACTTTCTCATGCATCTTATATCAATAAGGTGCTCGAGAGATTCTCTATGAAGAATTTCAAAAAAGGTCAACTATTGACCAGACATGGAATAGTCCTCTCTAAGGAACAATGTCCTAAGACATCTCAGGAGGAAGAGGATATGAGAAAGATTCCCTATGTTTTAGCAGTTGAAAATCTCATGTATGGCATATTGTGTACGAGACCAGAAATCTTTTATGTAGGGAAAATTGTCAGTCGTTATCAATCGAATCCAGGTTTGGAACACTAGATTGCAATAAAGTATATTCTTAAGTATCTTAGGAGAATGAGAAAATATATACTTATTTATTCAGGTGGAGAATTGAGCCCCACTAGATATACTGATTCTGATTTTCAATCAGATAGAGATAGTTGAAAGTCGATGTCTGGATCACTATTCACCCTAGGTGGAGGAGCTATAGTAAGAAGAAGTATTAAACAATTGAGCATTGCAAATTCCACTATAGAAGCTAAAAATATAGTTGTTTGTGAAGCTACAAATAACCGGTTTGGCTCAAAAAGTTCTATACTGATCTAAAAGTACTTCCAGATATGGACAAACCACTGATCATGTACTATGACAATAGTGGGGCGTTAGCGAATTCCAAGGAACCGAGGAGTCATAAGAGGGGCAAGCACATAGAGAGGAAATATCATTTTGTAAAAGAGATCGTGCATCGAGGGGATGTGACAGTTATGAAGATGACATTAGAACAGAACCTGGCTGATTCTTTTACAAATAGACTTTCTCTGAAGTCATTTGAGGGTCACGTGCGTAACATGAAATTGAGAAATATCACATTTGCTTTAGGGCAAGTGGGAGATTGTTGGGGGTTATGCCCTCAAAGCATGTGTATTGACATTTTGATATGAAATTTAATGAGGATTACATATTTCTTATATTTTTTTTAAAGTATTATTGAATCATTTATACAAATATCTAAAAATTTCATATTCATTAATGAGACTATGATCTTGTATTAGTACGAGAGGATTAAGATCATAGATAATGAATAAAATTGTTTGCAACATATTAAAGTATGAAATCTTTAATGAATGGTTGCTAGTAAGGTTCACTAAACATTATGAATATATATTTATGATCCAGATCATTGATGTGGATAGACATATTATGATAGTACAGTTCACTAGTACGAGAGGATTAAGATCATAGATAATGAATAAAATTATTAGCAACATATTAATTATGAGATAATTATGTGTGATTAATTAATTAATTAAAATATATACATATATATACATACATACATACATACATACATACATACATACATACATACATACATACATACATACATATATATATATATATATATAATTATTGATTATTTTTTCAATTAGCGATAAGTGAGACAAAGTATCTAATTTATGAAATTAGATAACTAAATAATTAATAGATAATAATTTGAATCAATTAAATCTGTTATTTCTGAAATAACAGATAATTTAGTTCATAGAGATAATCAGATATGTTAATTTTGAATTAAATGATATCTAGATATTTATCTAATTAAAATAAATATTTAATTTACAGAAATTATCACGTGTCAATCAATGATTGAGAATCATAGATCATCATGGACTACGGTAGTCTCCCGTGGCACTATAGCAGTAAGTGTGTAACACTGTAGTGTCACACGGCACTGCAGTGTGTAGGCGTGTAACATTACAATGCCACACGGCACTACAGTGTTGTGTAGCACTGTAGTTGTGTACCATTATACAATGAGTCCCACTATGTTGGGCAATTTGAAACTAAATATCAATTTTTAATTTTTAATTATCCTTAAACATCTGACGCTATTATCTAAAAATATACATATATTATTCTAATGGCCTAGATAGATAGCTCAGTTCATCAGTTCATCAATCAAGAATTGAATTACAGAACATAGTTTAGAGTTAGAGCATTTTTTCTCTGTGATTAAAAGTTAATCAAATCTCTAAAAGAATAATCATCGTGTTCTTTTAGATAATCATCTAGATCTCTTGTATTGAAAAAATCTAGAAACAGAAAAAGTGTCTTGTAATATTCTACGTGCCCACACACATCCTAGTGCGTTGAGGATTAACTTGAAAGATCTTGGTGTAGATTTCAGAGTCTACTGATAGTTGGAACGGTTTTGTGGGATGGAGGATCGACCGGGTTTGCAAGGACACTTAATATAGACTACAAGAGGTATATGATTCATAATCTTGTATGTTGTAGATTTAATGTATAAATATATAATAGATCTTGATTGAAAATAGTTTTAAATAAAAGTTTTTATTTTTGGAAGTCGTTGCGTGGCGTATTTTTTTCTTTTGATAAAAGGATTAATTTTTATTAAATTTTTTAAATGCCTTTGTTGTGCCGTGTTTTCCAATAGTTCTGTACTATACCCACTATGGGAGATGGGTAAAGATTGCCCATTGCCAATTGAAATGTCCTCTTCACCATTATACTCAGAATTATTGAAGATATTGGCATGGTTAGGAGTTAGGTGGGCGTTGCACACAATATCAGAAAGCCAGACCTGTAAGTTTATTGGGCGAGTGTTTTGAGCTATGACATTCAATACGGTGAGCTTTGTTGGTGGATTTCTCCCTTGGTAGGACAAATTCATCCTATGAAAGCAATATGTTACACTATGTCTCATACGTTGACATATTTGGAATTGGACTCTGTTATTTTGTGTTTTAGAATGGCCTTCAGAATTCTTGAAGTTTGGTGTTTTTGAGGTGGTGCTTCAAGCACTAAGGGTTGGGGAGAAGAGTTCTAGTTTTTGAGTTCTTCCACCCTTTCCTGAATTTAACCTTCCTAAACCTCTATTTCCTCTAAACCTCTAAAACCTCCAAACCCCCTTCCTCTGTTATTACTTCTATTGTTGAAAGAGACAAGAAAGGCAATGTTCTGGAACAAATTTGCTTGATTCTTGTTCCGAGTCTCCAAGAATTGTTCTTTAGTTTTAAGGAGAACATGAAGCTCCTCGAGTGATAAAGGCTCTGCCCTGGTACATATGGATGTTTTTACTGTGTTGTATTCTGTGGGGAGTCCATTAATGGTATATATAAGTATGTCTTCATCTTTGATATTAACTAAACTGATTGAGAGCTTGTCCATGACCTCCTTTATATGTTGAATGTAAGTTCTATGCTCTCTGAGGGCTTCTTGGCAATAGAATGAAGATGAGATTTTAACTGAACAATATTGTTTTGAGAAATAGATGAAAATCGTCGCTTGATGGAGTCATATACCTCTTTTGAGGTCTTGTAACCAACTGCATATGATAGGGTAGTAGCAGATAAGGTTGCGTTTTTTAGAGTCATAAAAGCTTGATCCTATGCAACTCACTACTCAAATCTTGGATCCTTGATCTCCAAACCACATCATTCTTGATGAATCTTGGAGGGCACTTCACAGATCATGTACGCTTTCAATATGGAAGAAATTTGATATTTCTAAAGGATGAAATTGGTAGAGTTGAGTCTAATGGATATGAGATTACAAATATTTGATAGAAGGAAAATTGGTTAGTGAGGGCTACGTTCTATAATTGTCATGGTGGAGGAGGCACTTAAGATGGGATCTTTAGAGGAGGCACTTAAGATGGCTTGATCTGATTCTCAACTTCTTCGTGAATGATAAAAGACTGATTATCAGGGTTTTCAGCCATGGATCTCGAAGCAGGTTAGAGAAAGCTTTGATACCATCAAGAATTTTAGAGAAAGAAGAAGAAGAGAGTTGTAGGAAGAAGAGAAGAAAGAAAAAGGAGGAAAGGAAACCAAAATACTTCATTAGCCATTAACAAACCCGAGATCCATAGTATCACTACTATAATTTTGGCCTTAGATGACGGCGAAAACCCGTCATTATAACCTTTAATCACGGCTGACCATCTATCATCTATCGGGCTGTCATTTTTATTCTTTTTCAACGAAAACCGTCATAATATGGTGCCGTGAAAAGCAATTAGATGACGAGGATTCCTCGTCATCATAGGTGTCATTAAAAGTAACTAGATGAAAGAGAATCCCCGTTATCATAGGTGCCGCCAAAAGTAATTAGATAACGGAGAATCTCCGTCATCATAGATGCTATCAAAAGTAATTAGATGATGGAGAATCTATGTCATCTAATATCCTAACTATTTTTAAAAAAATTGTCATGGAAAGGCATAAAATGTCTTTCCATGACAGTTTTTTCATTACGTCAACCATACATTCTTGCCTTTCCATGATAGTTTTTTCATTACTCCAATCATACATTCTGTCTGTCCTTAATTAATTTCCATAAAAAATGATTCACAATATCTATATCCTCCTTCATTACAAAACTCACAAATCACTCTCATAAACTGTTCACAATTTAGTATCTTCAAAATGATACTAAATTTACATAGGTACAATTAACTTCAAATATCAAAATATCAAAATATAATTACAAGGAATTCAGAATCCAACTGCATTTCGATCCTACTCCAAAAACCAAAACTGACAAATCATTCTCATTACAAAGCATTACCATCCCGCGTCAACATTTTAAATCTGCAGACAACTTGTTAAGATCAAAGTGAGTGCTAAAGATTTCTTCCATGATGAACAGAGTATGGTGGTCATATACACTAGTGATCGGTCATATACTAAAATCTCATTAAACTATAGTCACAAATTCAGGATCCAATGAAGAAATCAAGTGAAAGAGACAAACATATTCATATACATTTGTAATTCTTAAAGTAAAATTCAAATCTTTTAAACAATCTAGCATTCTAGATTTCACTATGGAAGCTGGTGGAATCTCTGAATAAAGTGTAAAGCAACAAACCAAGCTTCAAATCAGATGAGCATGACGCGTCAAGTCAATCATAGTCTAAATTAAGGGGTGGGGGTGAAGAAATGAGAAAGCCAACCAGAGAGAAAATCTGTGACAAAAAATGGAGAGAAAATATTTACTTCTTCACAAGGCCTCATATATAATTAGTTCTCCACAAATGATTTAAGACATATGCTTGTCTTAAATTACAGTATAATCACAAGCCCATCCATGAACTATAAATGCTAACTTAACAGATCTAAGCTAGGAAATGATAAATACAATTGGAGAAAATGATATACGAGTCATCAGATTAGAGCGAAAGACTTTCTGCTGTAATATAATCACTGAATTATCTGTTGAACTATACTTTAAATCATCACAGGCCCACTGAAACTGTTCAATCCTCTCTATGAATGAAACAAGTGAACAAATAGAAGAAAATGATCGCCAAAATAGTAACTAAGCATAAAATAGGCACCTGAAATTCAACGAAGCATGGACATATATATTTCTGAGTTTGATTTTTGATTCTTATGTGAGATAAAATAAATGGAAGGTAAAAATATTGAAGAGACCGAAAAAGGGAATGTTCACTTGTTGTCACATAGCAAGAAGTAAATGATCCAACCACATTCATTAACCATATTGTTATCATTTCCTTATTTCCCTCTAACTGGTAGTCCTTTAGAGCAGCAAAAGTCCATCCAACGGCGATCCCTTATTGTCTGATACAAATTCTTCTTTTTACTTAACTTTGGGGATTTCTATCAAATTAACAAATTCATCCCCCATTTTGTTTGGGATTAGTGTCTATACTGCATAATTTCATTATGTGAATGAAAAACCCAAAATGTGAACTCCAATTAGCTCCATTTATCAATCATTTTCTTCGGGTAGATCTTAATCTATATTATAGAACCAGATAAACCCAAGTCTACACGGATTTAAGTACGTAAGAAATTCAACCTAAATTTAATGTCGACATTCTAATCGGATAAGAGATATATCGGTTTCTAATTTCTTTAACTAAATTTATGAAATTGAAACGACTTCATCGATCTCAAGAATGTTCATGGTGAGCAATGAGGAATATTTAGGGCTTCAAATATTTGAGTCCAGTGGGAAAAAAGAGGAAAACATATAATTAGAGCAGAGAGAAATGAGAAACGTATAGTGAGTTAAATGATGTCAGTGATAAGGTCAGTCTTAATAACGAGACCAAGATGGGAGCCTTGAAAATGAAATATGTTCCCTGAAGGGGGATTTAATCCTTATTGCAATTTTCCAATCTACAAAAATAAAACAGCAGAATAGACACAAGTAGATGATGAAACAACTGAGAGCCTAGTGGCTAGTGGCTATTGTTGCATGTATATAACACATTGATCATAGCTAATTTTTGAGCTGTCATATTACTCAAATTACCCCATCCTTCACCATTTTCCTTTGACAGAGTTTAGAAGGTTGTCATTGTATCATAGATGTGGTTGTCATCTAAAGTCAAATTTATAGTAGTGTATATACAAAGCCATTAAATAACCTAGCAACTAGTTAAAGGTAAAATACAATAATACCCTTAAACTAACTCAATTAACTAAACCTATAACTTAACAGTTCCATCAAGTTTTAGAAGAGAATTGGTGTCTTAATTTTTTCTTTTGCACTTTTATGAAGGGTAATTTTATCCTGTAAGTAGAGTACTATTAAAAGTGAAGTGCAAGGCACGTGAACAAGTTATCAGGAAAAAAATAGAATTTCTAGACGGAGGGAGTGTTTTGACTGGTGATGAAAGTTGAATAATCTCTAAAGAATAGATTAAAGTTGAGAGTATATTTAAAAAATGGCTACAATTGAGGGGAAGGGGATATTAGTTGAAATTAACCTCAATATAAATAAAGTAGTTGACATTTGGTTTTCCACCTTATTTTATTCTCATGAGATTATAAATACATTGAATTTTCAAAATTATTATGATAAATATATACTTTTATTTTCTTATATTCATCAATGAACCACATGAGTTGAAAAAATATGGAAAGTAAGTATTCAGTGAGGAACAATATGATGTATACTTAAATTAATTAAATATGGATGTAGAGGGTATAATCAATATATTTCTGTACAAGTTGTAATTCACGTTTTTCTTTTTACAGATTTATGAAAATATAAATCTTATATATATTATTGTCTGGGTAAATAAGGAAGACGCCTGAATATATATAATTTTTAATTGACAGGCGAGGCACCATCACATAATTTTTTGGATGCAAATTAATGTTTTTTTATGTCTATTATATGTAGACTTTGATCTTAAATTATAGATGGTTGTATTAGGTAATTTACGTAAAAGCTTTGGTGTTCCCAAAAAAAACTTGTTGAAGATGAAATGTCAATTATACATGTCTTAGGCGAAAAGTTATGATGAACATCATGGGAGAAAATTGAACATATATTAAAGTGAAGAAAATTAAATAAATTTAGACAACATACTAATTTCATTTAGATTCTTTAAATAAAATAAATTGAACCTTTTATACGAATGAAGTTTGGAAAATTTGATTAAATAATTAGAAGCATGATGATGTATGAAAGTTCTTCTAAGTAAGATTGAGATCTCATATACTTATTTTTATCTCTCTCTATTTCTCCCTATAAATAAAATATTTCCTTCATCCAAACTGCAACCATCAATTTCCCTCAACAACTGTCTTCCATATTAATTGAGTAACTTGAATTAACTTTTTCTTTGTTTTGCTTTACCTTTTTTCTGAGATAATGTTTTCCATTGCTAAGGACATTGCTTCATGGTGCAACAATCATCCTTATAGGGATGATAACGGTAGTGATGAATACCAATATAATGTAGCAGCTTGCCTTGAAGGAGATTGTGCTGGTGATGATGTTGCAAACTATGATTATCACCCAACAGTATATATGAAAATAGATCGTGATGATGATGATGCATACTATGGTGCTACAACGGCTTTTATAGAAGAAGATGGTGATGATGATGATGCATATTATGACTATGCACCCGTGGCATGAATGTTAAGGAAATATATTGCTATGTTGTAATGAAATATATATGTATTTTTGTCGAGAGGAGGGAGAATTACACTAGTCTTTGAGATTTGAGCCCCAGATTTAGATGTTAAAAGTCTCCGTTATGAATATTAAGTTAATGTCTTGGTCATAACGAAATATATATTTACTAGTTTGTGTTAAAGGTAGTATGTACGACTGTTATACGCATCTACACACCATGGTGTTTTTGAGGTTTCGAAATTAGTTCATTTACTAATCCAATAATAACTAAAAAATTATTAAAAAAATTGAATAAGGGGAGTGTTATATGTTAGATTATGATCATTAAATAATTATTGATTCAAGTTACCTCATAACCTATAATTTGGTACATGGTTTCTGCTTCATAAAATACTTACATATATATACACACACTTACATAAATAAAATCTATGTATGCATGTATATTATGCGTATTCAATTGTATGCATAAGATTTTCTGGAGAAAAGTGAGGTATTAATTATGATTTATATATAGATAAGTAAGGTTGGTCAAGTGGTTTAAACCTCTTCACCTATTTTTCATGAGAGCTATTAACTTAACACTGAGTCATATCGGTCCTCCATTCTCGGATTATAAATACATCTTTGACAAAAAAGACATGAGTTTGACATGCGCATGCACAATCAAATTTTCATATATTAGCTATGAGATGCCAAATTGATGTGTATCTCCCATCCGCAAATATTGCAGCCCTAATTTGTTGCATTTCCTGTTATTTTGCTCATTCGTTAGAAAAATAGAAGTCATGGGTCGTCTAATTGTTAACATAAGTCCAAACATATAAAAATTAATAATCGATCCAACACAAGCCATATGTCTTTTTTGTGTCAATTACGATATTGATTTTCTTGCATGAGCATTCCATTCCAATAGAAACCTTTGTAAATTGCAAGTTTATCTAACTCATATGATCTCTCCCTTGTATTTTAACCTTTGTCCTATTGAAACATTCACAAGGTCTCCAACGCGAACTTGATCGTGCCACGAGGAATGATTTAAAACCGCCCACATAGGTCCTCTCTTCAATGGGAGAAACTTTGAAGTCGTGTTGTTTTGAGTCATCGAGTTATTTAACTTCTAAATTATAACTTCTAATTGAAAAAACCCACTAAAACATAACATTTAATGTTTACTCAACAAAACTCCCCCATAAACTTAAATGCTTCTACCATCCGGCATGCCAATCATTTTCTTGCATTTGTCGAGAAGTACTTTCGGTAGCGGTTTTGTGAAGATATCGGCAACTTGATCCTGACTTGCCACATGCACCAATTCCACACTTCCTTCCTTCACATGATTTCGGATAAAGTGAAAACGAACGTCAATGTGTTTGCTTCTTTCATGGTTCACTGGATTCTTTGCCAACTCAATTGCTGATTTGTTGTCAACTTGAATCACGGTTGCAGCTAGTTGCTTTAGCTCCAATCTTGCTCAACAAATTTCTAAGCCATATAGCATGACAGACACACCAAGATGCTGCCATATATTCAGCTTCACACGTCAAGAGCGTCACGATCGGTTGCTTCTTTGAAAGCCAAGTAAATGTAGTATCTCCCATAAAGAACACATATCTCGATGTACTTTTCCGATCGTCTATGTCTCCGCACCAATCGCTGTTAGAGTAGCCAACCAACTTGTAATCTTCTGCTTTCAAGTAGAACAACCCGAGTGACACCGTTCCTTGGATGTACCGTAGGATTCGCTTCACCGCCTTCCAATGTGAATAAACCGGCTCCTCCATGAACTGACTTATAATACATACACTTAATGAAAGATCCGGCCTTGTGCATGTGAGATAGCGAAGGCTTCCTACCAAACTCCGGTATCTACTCGCATCGACACGTTCTCCTCCATCGAACTTCGAGAGTTTTGCACCTGGTTCCATTGGTGTTGATACCGAGTTGCAATTTGTCATCTTGTACTTCTTCAAAATCTCTTTTGCATATGTCTCCTGTGATACAAAAATATATGTCTCTACTTGTCTAACCTCCAAACCAAGGAAAAACTTCATCAAGCCCAAATCTGTCATCTCAAATTCCCGTGTCATTGTACCCTTAAACTCTTCTATCATCTCATCATTGTTTCCCATAAAAATGAGGTCATCGACATAAAGAGCAACAAATAACACGTTACCTCCATTCTTCTTTGCATAAAGGGCATGCTCGTAGGGACATTGCTTGAACCCGTTCTCCTTGAAATATGTATCGATATATGTATTTCATGCCCGCGGTGCTTGCTTCAACCCGTAAAGCACATTCTTCAATTATAGCACCTTCTTCTCTTCTCCGATTTTCATGAACCCGGGTGGTTGTTTGATGTAGACATCTTCTTTGAGCACACCATTCAAGAATGTCGACTTGACATCCATTTGAAATATTGGCCATTTGAATTGAGCAGCTTGTGAAATGAGTAATCGGATTGTCTCCATTCTTGCAACAGGAGCAAACACCTCGTCATAGTCGATTCCTATCTTTTGTTTGTATCCCTTTGCAACAAGTCTCGCCTTGTACCGTTCTATCTCACCTTGCGCATTCATCTTTTTCTTGAACACCCACTTCACACCAATAGGCTGACTGCCTTTCGGCAATTCTGCTAGCTCCCATGTGTTGTTGCGGTCACTCGCCTTAATCTCCTCGTTCATGGCAGTTTGCCACTTCTTGTCTCGCACCGCTTCTTCAAAGCTGATATTTTCAGCATCTGCCAAAAGACATACAAGGTGTACCTCATTTGTCGCATCATACAAATCTTGCAAACTTCGCATTTTTGGTTGTTGTGGTTCATCTTCATCATCGGTAGTTTCAGAGTTTGTTGGTATACTTGTTGGTGCAATGACTGATGATTCTCCAACGTCGATGATAACCTCCGTCGAATTGTTCCAGTCCCACTCGCTTGCTTCATTTACTCGCACATCACGACTCACCATCACCTTCTTGCTTATCGGGTCGAGTAGCTTGTACCCTTTTGTCTTCTTATCATACCCAATAAAAATATACCTTTTGCTTTTATCTTCGAGCTTCATTCTTCGTTGATCCGGTACGTGTGCATAAGCCACACTACCGAATACTTTGACATGAGAAACTGTCGGCTTTTGTCCGCTCCATGCCTCTTGTGGTGTTTGATCATCTAACTTCACATGCGGACATCGATTTTGTGCATAGATGGAACATTGCACGGCTTCTGCCCAGAATTCCTTCGGCATCTTCTTGCTCTTGAGCATTGATCGAACCATGTCGAGAATAGTCCGGTTCTTCCTCTCGGCCACACCATTTTGTTGAGGAGAGTACGGTGCGGTTAGAAATCTCCTTATATGCCTTGCTCTTCGCAATACTCCATGAAAGCCGTCGAAGTATACTAGCCACCTCTATCAGATCGTATGGCTTTGATGTGTCTACCAGCTGCCTTCTCCACCATCACTTTGAACTTTTTGAACACCTCGAATGCCTCGGATTTTTATTTCAGAAAATAAACCCAAGTTTTCCGTGAGAAATCATCGATAAAGTAATGAAGTACCTTTTACCCCTGAAAGATTTAGGGGAGATTGGGCTACATATGTCGGTATGAATCAACTCGAGAGTATGTTTAGCTCGATATTCTGCCTTCTTTTGAAACGAGGTTCTCGCTTGCTTGCCAAGCACACATTCTTCACAAAATTTGCCCTTATCTTTGCTAACTCTTTTAGACCACCTTGATGTAGGTGACCAAAGCGGAGATGCCACAGCGACGTCTTGTCTTCTACGTTGACTTGCAAACACTTTTCTCACACGCTTCTCAAATTCAATCTGTACATCTGATTTCTTCCCATCTCGACTGGAGCAACCAGATGCCCTTGCTTGTCCTTCAAGTGTAGTACTCGGTCTTTTAAAAGTATCGAGTAACCTTTCTCCATGAGTTTCCGCATACTCAAAATGTTGGTCTTGAGGTCTAGTACGTAATAAACATCTTGGATTGACCCTATTAAGCCATCCTTTTGTAAGTAACAAACCGTACATCGGCCTTTGACCTCCACGTTTGATGCATCTCCAAATGACACATGACCATCTTCAATCTTTTGCAACTCTTTGAATAGGTACTCGTGACCGCACATATGGTTGCTTGCCCCCGAGTCGAGGTACCACAGAGTGTCATTGTTGATGTTGACTTCATTTTGAGCCATCAAGAGAAGGCCTTCATTTTCGTCTTCCAAGACTAGGTTGGTTGTTTCTTCCACCTTTTTATC
>QANY01007738.1:823193-893318 GCA_003255025.1 Datisca glomerata
ATTCTTCTATTGCGCACACAACATTCTCAAAATTGTCGGTTAATGATCTCAAAATCTTTTCCACAACTCGCGCATCGGTTAATGCTTCGCCATTACGAATGAGTTGGTTCACCACGGCTTGTACACGCGTGATGTAGTCAGATACACTTTCCGACTCCTTCATCTTCATGCTCTCCAACTCACCACGAAGAGTTTGGAGACGCACTTGCTTGACTCGGTCGGCTCCTTTGAACACTTTTGCTAAAATGTCCCACGCTTCTTTTGAAGTAGTTGCACCGGCAATCTTCTCAAAGCCCGACTCATCAACGGCTCAGAATAACATGTATAATGCCGTCTTATCCTTCACTCGCGCCTCTTTCAACGCCTTGTTTTGAGCCGCCGTATATCCTGTGGTATTTGTTGGTTCTTCGAAACCTTCTTCGACCACCTCCCATGCATCTTGAGAGCCGAGAAGAGCTTTCATTTGAATACTCTAGTTCTCGTAGTTCACCTTCGTTAGTCGTGGTAGTGGCATTTGACCCGTCACATTCGTCATTGGCTTTGATACCAATTTGTAAACTAAAAACTCACTAGTAAACTAAAAACTCACTTGAAATATTTAACTTTTATATTCCTCTAAGTTGTGTTTTCCAATGAACTCAACAAGGCCTTTATATAGACTCTACTCTTGCCAAAAAAACTGAAAAATAATTAAATCTATCACCCATTGGCCTTTCATCTATAAAGACTCTTGACCTTTTATGTTTCCACTAATTTTTAAATTGTAACTTCTAATTAAAAAAACCCACTAAAACATAACATTTAATGTCTATTCAACATGTATATCTTTATTGGGCACTCTTTATAACGAGTGGTTCTTGACAGGATGGCAATCCAAGACTTTCCAGCTTTGGCCTTATGAAGAATAGCAGAGATGGAAAGAGCTACAGCACCAACCTGGCTTTCACGTCTCCAGAGAACTTGAGAACAGGTAATAAATGACAGCTGAGAGAAAGTATACCCTACCTTGTAACATGTAGCACTGTCTTATGCAAACTGCATGAGGGTGATGGTCAAAAAGTAGTTTGTCACTAATTGCAAACTCAAACTTTTGAAAGTTATTGTTTGTTTTCTCAAGTATCATAAAAAGTACACTGAGAATGGGAAAGAACGAACTAAGTTAATCTAAAAAATGGCCTATTATTTGCACATTTTCCCTTAACATGTCATGTTTAACTTTGTTGAGTTAATTGTCTCATTTCCATTTTGCAGGAAGAGTGACTTAAGCAAATGTTGTTTACAGCTTTGGCACTCTATTGCTTGATCTTCTCAGTGACAAACATATTCCTCCAAGTCATGTAAAATTTTTTTCCTTCACTAATGTTTATATGAGGTGGAAGTTTGGTCAGATATTATCCCATCTTGACATAAAAGGGGAAACTTTTTCCTACAAAAATATTTTAGGCTTCGACACATTTACTCGGCTGTAATCTCTATGTTCAGGCATTTTGAGGAAACGATACCACATATTCTCAAAATTCATTGTTCATAGAACTACTCTGGTATCTCAATTTCAGAACTTTGAGCAAGACTTACAAAGTCCATTTTATGGTAGGCACTTGACCTTATACGTGGTAAAAACTTCTTAATGCTTATGGACTCGTGCTTAGAAGGTCATTTCCCTAATGATGATTGAACTGAACTAGTGTGGTTAGCTTCGCGATGTTTACAATATGAACCTCGTGAGAGGCCAAATGCCAAGTCTCTTGTGTTTGTTCTTGCACCTCTCCAAAAAGAATTAGAGGTGTTCAAATTTCACCTATATCAAACTGCATACTTATCTCCTTGTTGACAACAAGAATAACTACTGTAGTTATCATGAGTTTTGTTCGAGACATCGGTTATTTTGGAGTTGGACTTATCATTTTCAATTTTATAAACCTGATATAAACTAAAAGACTATCTTAAACTGTTATATTTTCTCATTAAGTGGTATGTAACATATTCCCTCATATGTTCTTATGGGTATTCCGCATGGCAATAATCCCTCAAAACAAACATCATTATCATCTTTTGGGGAGGCTTGCTCTGGGATGGACCTTACAACTATATATGAAATATTGGAGAAGGTTGGAATTTGGATACTAGGATGATGAGGGAGTCGCAAATGAGGTTAGGGGCTTATCGTAAATTTATTTTCTGTCAGAGATAGAATCACGAAGCTGATTGAACCATTTGATGCTTTTGTGATGTACCATGTCTTACTCTTCTCATCTAAATATGTTTTTACATTGCTCCTGTGAGTCTCACTATAGACTGTCTATAGTTTTTATTTTGTAAAGTCATGCATGATGTTAGCAGAGAAAATGTCATGGAAATGCTTGTTTCATTATTGTTCTATGTTGACCAAAGCTCTTTCCTCTAGTAGATATGCGTCAATCACTCATAAGGGAGAACTTTTGTTATCTTGCAGCTTTCTTTCTAGATGTGGACAAATGAAATACAGGAGACATTTAACTCCAAGAAGCGTGGAGATAATGCCTTTCGAGCCAAAGATTTTGCTACTGCCATTGACTCCTACACACAAGTAAGGGCTTTATTCTGAAATATGTAGTACTTTTAAAGATGTTATATCATTGAAATCAAGCAATTAATGATGCTTAACATAAAATATTGAATGTCAACCAAAATATGAACGTATGTTTCTTTTACTATTTTGGCTGTTGGAGTTGATTGGAGGTTGAATAATTCTTCAAATCATGTAATTTCAAAAGCATAAGGGAAATAATTCTTTCAAAGCATGTCATTTAATTTGAAAAGCATAAGGGGAATAATTATTTCAAAGCATTTCATCTAACACTACAAACCATATTAGTAAATCATATTTAATTTGAAAAGAATAAGGGGAATAATTATTCATCTTCTGATTGTTATGTAAATCATATTAGTAATTTTTACTGGGGTCTTTGAATGTTCTTTCTCTATACTTCAAACCAGTGGTCAACTTACTGCTGCAAATAGGTGAAGCTATCAATGAGTTGTTAGTTCGTGCTTTCAATATTATTGCTATTAGTTAATGTCTCCCTCCATTGATGCTTGTTACTTTTTACATTCTAATGTAAAATATGTGTAAACATAATGTTAGATAAAATCGATACTTATATTGATTATCTTGTAGGTTTTTAATTTTTCAAATGAATTTAGTTTTCACTTATTTTAATATGTCTGTCCAATGTGCAAGTTTCTGTGTGGTTGTTTATCCTAGTAAAGGTTAGTACTTGAGATTTACTCCAATGAATCTTCTTGCTTGCATTTATTCTCGTTGGTGTATACTTTTTAAAATTTTGAAAAATTTGATATTTAATAAGCTAATAAATTTTAATTTAAATTCTCTAAAACTTATCTTAATTTAACATTGCAAAAGCACTCACCCTTATTGTTTATTAGATGGTTACAACAGGAGGTGCATAAATTGGAATGTTAGTTGCACTTTTGGTGCTTCTTTTTTTGTAGTGATATTCTTGTGGGAATGAAGTAATCTTAGAACTACTTTTCCTTTTTCCTTTCTCAGTGAGGTAATCTTAGAATTACTATTCCTCTCTTTATGATTAACCATTGATTGATCTGTTTAAGCCTTTAATCCAATATAGTTGCATCCTTTGAGTTATCTCGCAATTTTGGTGTATTTGGCATCAGAGATTGCCAAATACAAGTTTTCAAAGATGTTTGATTCGTTGAAACTTGAAGGGGGCTTTGATGTCAGGTACTCTTTCTACATCAGTAATGATTTAGGCATTCAATTTTTTTTATCTTTTGTGCCTGTTAAGAGGTTTTTGGTTGCTTGTTTCTTCAACCGTTAATTGGTTCATTTATTTTACTTGGTTAAGTTCATGACCATATATGAGACCGTGAAGTTCAAAGTTTTGAGTGGGAGAGACCAACATGAGATAAGAGAAGTTAAGGTTTTGATTTATTTTCTTCTATTATCTTTTTGATGTGCAGTTTAATGTGTAGTATATGCTAGAACTTCTTGGGTAGATGTAAATTGTTGGATTGGAATTTTTGAAAACAAAAGTTCATTGGTAAATTCAGAGTACTTGGAACATGGTATTTTATACTTTCGTAATTTCATTCATATGACATTGGATTCAATTCATTATATTCCTTTCGAAATTTATAATTTTTGAAAACAAAAGTTCATTGGTGAATTCATAGTACTTTTAAATTTAACTAATTTGTTCATTGCAGCACCTACAATCACTTGAGGCTTTTCAACATGACATCAAATTTTGAAGAGTTGAGATATGAAACTGCTAGTGAAAACTTGAAGTTATTTTGTAGTATCTGTGAAACTTTTAGATGTTTTTTGTTTTTTGAAACGAATGATGATACTACTGTATTAGTTGACTAAGTACTTATACTTTTAAATGATACTTATGGATGATATTTTATGAAAATGAAATGATTTATGAACGCCTTTTAGTATAGTAATATATTAATTTAAAATGCTTAAATATGTATTTAAACACGTGCATATAAATTGATTGTAAAAACAATAGTATTTATAAAATGCTAGAAAAAACTATTTATAAGAGGCATAATGTATAACCAAAAGCTATTTCTACGAGGTTAAAAAAAATTTTTGGTTTCTAATTTAATAGGATATAAAAATATATGTGAATGTTAATTCACGAGTATTAAAAATACTTGTTGAATACAGTCAACAGAGGTCTGAAAACTCTATTAAACAACGTCGTACATGAGTCAAAACATTCGATAAAAAGTGAGAGACTACAAGGTTCTTCACAGGAGGTATTGCGTCTTGCGAAAAACGCGGGCTTTTAATATGAGGGGCTGTCATAAGCGTCGCGAGAACCCTGTGGATTACTTTTCACAGAATTTTTTACCTCTTGTAGAATATCATATTTTTTGTAATGGTTGCATGTTGAAAGATTGATTATGTTGATTGATTTTAAATGGGCCTTCTATTGTTTCACTTGGTCTTGATCTTCTTATATAGCTTGAACAATTTGAATCTTCATAGTTGATAAGACTTATTGGTCTTTACTCCCTGTTGATAAGTCTTTCAATTAATATATAATTGTCATCTTTGTTTAACTATGGTCTTTTTCGTCTTGATCTTGATTTTTAAAATTTTGAGATATTGCGTTGCATTAATCTCTTATTCTTTATAAACATTGAAAAAATATAATTATTCAAATAATTAGATAAACTTCAACTATTAAATTGTGACTCGTGTAATTATATAACATTCGTTGATTGCATTCGGTGAATATATTTTAACACTAAAAACACGATGCGTTCTACTTTATCATGAATTGACTAATATCAGTGATCTATTGTTGAATTCAACTTGCATCTGTCATAGTAGAGATGTTCTTAGCAATCGTGCTACTTGGCGAGTCCATAATGGTTACAACATAAATATTTGGAACCATAAATAAATACTGAAATGCCCTTCTATTTCTTCTTATAAAAACCGTTCTTTTAATTCTGTGGCTGAGTAGATTATAAATAATGATTTTAGATGGAATAAGGATGTTATTTGTCATATTTTTGCTCCCTGGATCATGGATAAGATCCTTTCTATTGAATTAGTTGGCAATGTTTTTGAGGATCGTCTCATATGCCCCTTTTTTAAGAATGGTGATTTTAGTGTCAAGACAGGTTATCATGTTGTTTTTTAAGGTAAGCTTTCCGAGTTAGATTTTAATGCTTCTACTTCTTATGAGATTAAACCTAATTTTTGGAAACTGGTTTGGCATGCTAAAACTCCTCAAAAGTTAAACATTTTATGTGGAGAGCGCTTTTGAATTATCTCCCTACTAGAAGCAATCTTAATTACAAGTATATTATCTCTGTTAATGCTTGCACGTCTATGATAATTATGAAGAAACTATTGAATATCTTTTGTTTGGCTATAATTAGGGTAAATCTATTTGGTATCTTTCTCCTCTCCATTTTAGAGTCTCTTTAATTCCAGGCCAAAAATTGATTGTTTGGATTTATGATAAATTAATTGAACTAAAATCTCAACCTGATAGTGGCTCCCTTTTCTTATCTCTTTTCTTTAGCATTTGTTCGTATATCTGGAAAGACATGAATCTTTTCACATTTGAAGGAAAATTGGTGAATTCTCACCATACTATCAAGAATGCTATTAAGTATTTTTCTGATTACTGTAGAACTAATTACCTTATTCTCCTTTTGATATTCCTATTTGTGATTATGTTATTTCTTCTAATGCAAACTTTGTTTCTGATTTTTTTCTTGCAAATAATTCTCAGTCTAACTTGGATGATTTGCATAATATTGAGCCTGCTAATCCTGGGTCTGCTTTTTCCTGCAATTATGTTCCCACTTCTAGTTCTATTTTGCATAATATTGAGTCTTCTAATTCTGCTAATCCTGGGTCTGCTAGTTTTCTTGTTGCTGGTTGTAATTCTGATACTGGGTTTGCTAGTTATTATGCTACTGGGTCAGTTGGTTATAACTTTAGGTTTAATTCTAATTTAATTTCTTCTATTTCTAATGTGATTTTAATTCTAGTGCTTGTATGTTTTCTAGCTCTAATTTCGGTTATAATCATACTGAGATTAATGTTAGTTTCATTCCTAGTTTCTCCAATATGTACAATGATAATTTTCCTAGTTGTCCTAATTTTGTTCCCAATTCTTCTATTTCTATGCATTGCTGGATTGCCCCTCCCCCTGGTTGGATTAAATTGAATGTGGACGCTTCCTTTACCTCCTTCCTCTTGCTGCTTCTGTTGGAGTAGTGGCTAGGAACCATGAATGAGACTTAGTTGGAGCCAAAGATTAACAGTGGCAATATTGATCAAGCTGAACTCACTGTCATTTTTTAGGATCTCAATCTTGCAACATGTAATAATTGAAATTTTATCTTTTTAGAGAGTGATTCTAGAAGTGCGATTGACTTTATTCTTAGCAAAGTGTTTCCTCCTTGGGATGTCTCTAATTTTGTTATTCGCATTAAGAAACTCATGGATCATTTTTATTTTTATCATTTTTTGGATTAGAAGGAAGTGTTATATGTAGTTGCTGATGCTATCTCTAGGTATAACACCGATCAGAGCTGCCTAAATTGTAATCTCCTTCCTCTTTCTCATGACATCTCTCTCTTAGTAGCTAGAGACAAACTCCATACTTTAAGTGACTTTAAGCCTCCTTGATGTATTTGTTAGTTTGTCTAAGAATATCTCTATTTCGCTAAAAAATATAGAGAGAGATATCTGGAGAGAGAATTTAATGGATATAAATAAAGAGAGAAAAATAGGGAGGATGCGATATTTAAATATAATAATAAAAATAGCAAACTAGTAACTAAATAAATTTGGAAAACTATTTAGTTTAATCAAATTTGCTAGATTAATTGTTATTTATAGAAAAATGATATATATGATTATTTTTAAAAGTTGTAGACAAGATTATTTTTAAAATGAGAAATATATCCAAATGATATCATTTCTATAAAAAAAGTAGAAAACTAAAAATGGTTAGAGTAAAAAGTAAACAACTGTAATTTGAGGCCCTTTCTAAGTAGGTTTCTAGGCCCAAATGTAACTTGCCTAGAGCTTGGGTCGGTCCTGACACTTAGTATATACAAGTTATAAATTACAAATCAATTGTAATTTTTAGATAACTACCATAATTATAGTAATTAATTAGATTTTTATCAAACTTTTGAAAATATTAGATTTTTGTCAAGTTTGTTTTAATTTTAATATTTTTATAATTTAAATACCGTAAATACCTTTCATCATATATTTTAAAATCAGTAATAGAAAACTCCAACAAATAACGAATTTACATTACATAAATTATAAATTTAAAAAAGTCATCAAATCTCAACAAATCTATTCAAATCTCTCACTCTAAAATCAATGAAAGAAAATGCATAAAACAATAAATTAATATTTATATCAAATTATTATATAAATTACTCTCTCTCTCAGTTACTATCTCAAAATTAATACAAAGCTAAAAAAATATAAATTATTAAATTGGTATTTACATAATATCTCTCTATCAATTCGAATATCTCTCTATCAAATCTCTTTCTAAAGAAATCTCTCTTATCGAAAAAAAAAAAATAATATTTACATAAAATATTCTGTCAATTAGTATTTCCCAAAAAGGCAAAACACATTAATTTAATATTCTATCAATTTTTATTTCTCTATTTTATGATATCATATCAATTAATATTTTTCAAAAAACGAGATTTGGATCCCATATCATTAACATGCAGATTTAATGATTTGTGATATGAAAAATGGAAAAGCTGAAAAAAATTTGAACAAACTATTCTCTCTCTTTCCCCTATTCCATCAAATCATAACAATTAATATTGCCCAAAAATAGGGAATTAGATTCCCTATACTTACATGTAGATCTAGTTGTTTGATATATAAAAATGAGAAAAATAGAAAAAAAATTTAATCAAATAATCGACAATAAAGATAAATATGTCTATTAACAAAATGCTATAATTAAAATAATTATTTGACAGAAATCTAAAGAATAAAAAAGATTGACAAAAATCCCATTGGCTGTATGAAATTAAACTGTTATTTGGTGCAAGAACATAGCAAAGCATAATCACATATTAGCATGAGTCTTAAGAAAAAAAAACTTCGGCAGTTTCAAATCTAGAATGATTCGTTTCAAAATTCAGCTTTTATGCCTTGGATTTGATTTAGAAACCGCTTCCTACCATGTTAGTACTATAATAAAGGCCAAGTGGGAGCAGTTGAGGAAGAAGATTTCAGAACAATTCGTTACTCATATGGACTTATATATTCACTAAATTGAAAATATGGGGATATAGAATTAAAGAAAATGTTACTGTAATTAGTACCCGCAAAATACAAGAAGGTTGACATACTTTCTTGAAAATTTATACAATAGAAAAGACACGAATCCGTGTTCACCGTATAATATTGATATATGAAAAATTTATTATTTTTGACTCTTAAGACAAAGATGGTGCCATGCCCTTTCTTATTTGAGAAAAATTAATTATAGTTAGATTGACCTTAAAAAAAACCAATAAATTTGTTTTGCATTGGTTAACTAATTAAAATAAGTGTTGCTTATGTGTGCTTGAGGAGAAATTTTTGGGTCAATCACAACTTGTCATGTCATGGTTGGTGGGTCTAAAATTGACCAATTAAAAGTCACCAAGTGCATCTTTAAATACCAATTAATTCTTAACGACAAATGAGAAGTCACCACATGTCTTGATGACAGGCCGTGACAGATAAAACATTGACCCATGTCATTCTGAGTAGCTGGTAAAAACTTGGTCAGACTAATTTGTTGTGATGATGTTCAGGCAAACACATTAGTGAACATATATTCAAACATGTTCTCAGTGTCTAGGTAGATTCATGTTCCTAAACAGAGCAACTCTCAGTTTATTAGCATCGTGGATGACCCATCGACAGACGTCGAGAGTGTCTCCAAGAAGTACAATATCCTAGTGAATGACCTTTTCTTAAGGCATGTACATGCCTTCCATCCCTATTGAAATCAATCTAAATTGACATCATCAATAAACCTCCCTCAAAACTTTGATAAATAGGTGTAAATTTCATTTCACCGAAAACAGTTTTCCCATAAACATACATAAACTCTAAGAAGACACAAAAGCTATAGAGTCCATAGAGAATACATTCAAGATTTTTACAAAGATTCACATCAATTCAAGTCACACGTCTAAAGCCTAAATATTAAAAAAGAATTCATCCAAGTCTACTCTGACAAGTGTCAAAGATCCAAAGTTCAAAAAGAAGTTTCAAGAACACTGAAACTTTCATATCAAGTTCAAACTACACAACGAGTTCGATTGATATCTAAATAATAGAGAAACTTAGATATTCTAAAAGAATTTATTCAATTCTTCTCCCATTCGAGGTCAATGCTTCAAAGAGAACTCTTCAAATCAAGTTCAAGTTATTCAACAAGCTCGATTGATCTAATGATCAATCGTGAAGCCTAGAGATTCGAGAAGAATTCATCAAGTACTTTACCATCACAAACATAAAAGATTTGACTTTCAACTCGAGAACTTCACTGCCAATTATGCCTCGTATTTAGCATTAATTACTTTAGGAGAAGAATTTTATTATTCTTTGTAAAATTAATAAACAGAGGTTGTACTCATCATCATATATTAGTACGAAATTCTACATAGGTCCATCGGTTTTGTTGTTCGATATTTCAATAACGAAATTTGTACATACAATGTGAAAATAAACCTCGCACTTCCGGTGTCATCACATCCCAAAATCATGTTTTTAATAAATTTTGTCTGAACACTTTAAGCTTTTTGTAATTATCCCGTCTTATAGAAACAATTGAAGTTAGCGTATCCAAGCATATTATTCACATGTATTTCCTAGCTTGTAACATATTTAGTTACCATCTTACAATGGGCTACTCGTAAGCTCATATTCATGTAACATATAATTTCAATTAAGTTTTGGCATTGCCCAAGGTGTAACTGATGTGCTCTCAATTTTTTTTATAAATTAATTGTTCAAAAAATTTTTTGAATAATTTTGTTACAATAGATTTTTGTAGGTTATGATGCATGAAAACTCTAAATTTAATGGTTTCTGTGTAAGAAATGACTTAATTACAAAAGTTTTAAAGTACACAGAGACTTAATTTGCAAAAATTGTGTTAGTGTTTGTGGAAAAACACCAACCAAAGTGTAGGGTATTTTACATTTAACCTTTAAAATAAAGGTTAATTTCACTAAAAACCCTCAACTTTAGCCATTTTTAAATTATACCCCTCAACTCTAACATTTTCATTATAACATTTGAAATTTAATCATCAATGAAAAAAATCTATTTTTCACTATTAAATTGGTCAAGCTCGCATCTGACTTTCAATGCCACCGAAAGGGACAAACTTGTCATTCATAAAAATCATCTGCAACTTCATAAAAATTGTTTGCAATTTTTTTACTGAAATATCAGAATAGAGAGTTAGAGAGAAAGAACCACAGAGGAAAAAAGCTAGAGAGAGAACGAAACAGAGAGAAAAGAGATAGAGAGAGGAAACAGAGAGAAAAGAGATAGAGAGAAAGAGAATCAGAAAGAGAGAGAACGAGATATAAAATTACAAAGAGAGATGGAGAAAATATAAAAAATCTAAAGAGAGAGAGAAGCAGACTAACCAGAGGTGGATGGCTGCGACGCAAGAAACAAAGGAAGAGAGAATGAGCGAGAGAGAGGACACAGAGTAAGATTGGGTTAAATTAAATGTTTGAGAGAGAAAAAGCTAAAGTGTATGATTTAGATTAAATAAAAGGTATAACTTCTCAGTGAAAGATAATATTTAGGAAATTTCACTGACACCCTCTGAAATTTAAAAATTTCATTAAATGATATTCACATCGCTTCTACTAACAATTTTCCCCTTTTCTTCTTCTTTATTGTTCCCTTCTCTCCTAAGAAATAACCCAAAAATTAGGGTCTTCCACTATAAGCTTCATAAATTGGAGGACCTAAGAGCTGGGGGTGGTGCTCAGAGTTGCGCAAGTGGGTGGCGATGCATGGTGGGTGGCTTCTTTTCCCTTTCGCAGAGTGGGTTTCTTTCTCGTTACGGTGGGTGCTTTCCCCTCTGATTTTCACTAACCCGGGGGTAAAATGCCCAAAATATGGACTGGACTTTAATTGTTTTGCATTAACTGGGAAATCTCAACTTCCTTTTGATTTTCACTAACTCAAGTGCTTTCCACTTTAATTTCTTATTCTTTTGCTGGTTTAGGGCATGGTGAGAAAGATGCACTTTTAGTTCTCACTGACTGCTTGTGAATAATTCCATACTTTAGGTTGAAACCATTTATTACCACTATAAAAGTTTCTATTTTTTTCAAAATTTTTCATAGTTCTCCTTGGGAGGAGATGGTTTTCTAAAGAAGGAGATGATTTTCAAAGGAGGTGTCCTCGAATAAGGAAATGTGAGACGAAATTAGATAATATAGGGTATTTAGGTAATTTAGTCTCACTTGGTCGCATTTTAACGGAGGAACACCATCTAAGGGGGGGGAGGGGTGGGGAGGGGAGGAATAATGGTCGAATAAATTATTAGGGCAGGAAAAAAATGGTTCATCGTGCTTGACACTTGGGAGTTCTTCACAATTGGCATCATTTAAAGCTGAGACCTAGTTCTTGAAGAATTTTAGAGAAAGAAGAAGAAGAGAGTTGCAGGAAGTATAGAAGAAATAAGAAGGAGGAAAGAAAACCAAAATACTTCATTAGCCATTAACAAACCCGAGAGCCATAGTACATACAAAGCCAATTAACAACATAATGGCTAGTTAAAGGTAAAATACAATATTAAACTAACTCAACTAAATAATCCTATCACTTAACATCCCCTTCAAACTATTCTGGGGATCAAGGATAAGTTTGTCTCTCAAAATTGGAAATGAGAAATAGGTAGTGGCTTTGTGAGTAAGTCTGCAAGTTGAAAAAGTGAAGGAACATGCTTAACCACCAAGTCCTTTCTCATGACTCTTTCTCAAACAAAATGGAAATATATTCTGCTTCTGTAGAAGATCTAGCCATTGTAGCCTACTTTTTGACACTCCAAGAGACTACGTTTGATCCAAAAAAATAACAAAGTCAGATGTAGATCGTCTATCAGATGGATCCCCAGGCCAATCAACTTAAAGGCTTGAAAATGAAGTTGCCAAGTTTAAATAAAAGACCAAGACTAGCTGTGCCACTAACATATCTCATAATACATTTAACAGCTATAAAATGTGCAGTAGTAAGAGAGTGCATGTATTGACATACTCTATTCACTCTAAAGCTTAAATCTGGTTTAGTGAATGTTAAATATTGAAGGGACCCAACTATGCTTCTATAGAGAGTAACATCTGGAAAATAAGATCCAACATGACTATAAATGGGAGATTTTGTAGAGTAGGGGGACTGGTAAGGCTTAACATTACTCATTCCATCCTTAATAAGCAAGTCCTTAGCGTACTTATGTTTGTTAATGAAAATTCCTACATAATTGCTAGTGATTTAAAACACCTAAGAAGTATTTTAGGTCTCCTAAATCTGTCATATCATAATTTATTTTTAAGTTACTTACTATATGGTCTATCAGGGGTGAATCAGTCCCACTAATTATGATATCATAGACATACAACAAAATATAAATGATAGAGATAGAAGTAGCACAAATAAAAAGAGAACTGCCAGCTTGATAGGCAACAAAACCAATAGAAGGAGGTGACTAGTGAAACGTTCAAACGAGGCTCTTGGTGCTTGTTTAAGACCATACAAAGATTTGTTTAATTTACAGAAATAATCAAGATGATCTTTATCTATGAAACATTGAGGCTGAATACAGACTTCTTCAATTAAACATCCACGTAAAAATGCATTCTTAACATCAAGTTTCCTTAATGACCATTTATAAGTTGCTGCTAAAGAAAGTTTCTTCATAATCTAAGCCAGCATGTTGGTGATAGCCCTTGGCTACCAACCTTGTTTTCAGTCTAGCTAATGTGCCATTGGGGTTATACTTAAGTTTGGTTACCCATTTGCACCCCACAAGGTTTTTGGGTGGTGGCAAACGCATTGAAGTCCAAGTATTTTGAGTTAGCAAAACATTATTTTCATCACTCATAGACTTATTGTGTTCATTAGATGTAGCAGTAGCAATAGGACTACCAATATGTAAACTAGCAGTCTTAGCATCAACCCGATTATGAACAGGCAAGGAAGCAGCAGAACCAACAACATTGTTTTTGTAAGTAAACTATGTTGTAAGAGAGGAAAAGGAGAAGTATACCTGTTATGAGGCATTAAAGCAAACTTTTGAGGACTATGTTGTGCAGTAGAGTTAGAGTCAGCAAAAGGAAAGCATTTCTCAACAAATAATACATGTCTAGAGGTATAACATCTTTTAGAATACAATCCATAGCATAGATAACCCTTTTGGTCTAAGGAATATCCTAAAAAAACACATTGAACTATTTGGGTGTTGAACTGATTTTTCATATATGGTTTTAAGCTAGGATAGCAGGCACACCCAAAAATTCTAAGGTGATCATAATAGGCAGGTTTACCAAACAATTTTTGAAAAGGAGAAACATTGTGAAGAAATGAACTAGGCATTCTATTGATTAAGTATGCAGAAATAGCAAAAGCATAGTTCCAAAAGGTAGTAGGGATAGATGCATAATGAATTAAGGTTAGACCTCTCTCAACTAAATGTATATGCTTACGTTCAGCAACTTCATTTTGTTATGAAGTATAAGGACATATATTATGTTATATTCATTGATGATAAAATCATATAGAGGAAAATGCAATCTTGTCATTTTACAAATAGAGTATTATCAATTTTAGAAGTGTTACAAGGAAGATTATCTATGCTTAATACTTGTCTAAAAACATTATGAGATGGATGACCTATTATAGAATGCAAAACAAAATAAAAAATCTTGGCACCAAAATATGCAACATGTTTATTAGGCAAGTAAACAAGGATATAATAGAGTCCATTCACATTATGGCCTTTATGCAGGATCGTGCCTGAAGCGTTGTCCTGAATAAAGAAATATTGAGCATCAAAGATAAACTTACACTTGTCATCAAGACAAAATTTGTGTACAGAAAGCAAGTTTGAAGATAGAGTTTGAATCATACCATACCCAGTGTTTGTTGGTTGTTGCGCATAGTATAAGAAAGTCATACTTGTGAGTCTGTTAGGCGAGTGTTTTAAGCCATGTCAGTCATTGCAGTGAGGTTTGTTGGTGGATTTCTCCCTTGGTAGGAGAAGTTCATCCTATGAAAGCAATCTGTAGTATTGTGTCCCATACGTTGACAGATTTGGCATTGTACTCTATTATCCTGTGTGTTGGAATGGCCTTTGCAATTCTTGAAGTTTGGTGTTATTTGAGGTGGTGCTCCAAGCATTGAAGGTTGGGGAGAAGAGTTTCAGTTTTGAGTTCTTACACCCCGTCCTGAATTTGAGCTTTTTGAACCTCTATTATATCTAAAACCTCTAAATCCCCTTCCTCTGTTATTACTTCTATTGTTGAAAGAGGCAATAAATGCAGTGTTCTGGAACACATTTTCTTGATTCTTATTCTGAGTCTCCAAGAATTGTTCTTCAATTTTAAGGAGAACATGAAGCACCTCGAGTGATAGAAGCTCTTTCCTTGTAGGTATAGATGTTCTTACTTTTTTGTATTCTGTGGGGAGTCCATTGATGGTGTATGCGAGTATGTCTTCATCTTCGATATTGACTGAAACGGTCGAGAGCTTGTCCTTGACCTCCTTTATATGCTGAATGTAGGAGTCTATGCTCTCTGAGGGCTTCTTGGAAATAGATTGACAATCATATTTTATCTGAACAATATTTTCCCGAGAAAGAGATGAAAATCGTCGCTCGATGGACTCTCAGACCTCTTTTGAGGTCTTGCAACTAACCACATATGACATGACAGTAGGAGATAATGTTACGTTTATCAGAATCATAAGAGTTTGATCATGTGCAACTCAGTGCTCAAATCTTGGATCTTTGATCTCCAAACTATCATCATTCTTGTAGAATCTTATGCTGGGATTGGTAGATTTTAAAATTAACTAAAAAATAAGTTTGAACCAGGAACGATTCGTGGGCGGAATATCAAAATAAAATTTAAATAAAATATTTAATCAAATTATATTATTTAAAACTAAACAACGTGCGATTATGAATATACGATATTAAAGTAGACGATAAGGTTAGAAACAATTTTTCACCTATACTTTGTATAGGAGAATTTCTGAACTGGCGGATTTCCTTCTAGTATTCTTTGTATCACGCACTTGAACTACAAGAATGATTTATAAATTTCATTCACTGAAAACCACCCGTTAATTTCATAAATATATCTCACAGGAATTTTGTATAGGAATTTGAGTGTGGGCTCTCAAAACGATTGAAGAAAAAAATCGAATATTTTACTTAAATGCTCTCTAAATCGGCGATAATCACTAAGGAGGGGAGAAATTTTTTTTTTCTCTATATCAAATATGAGATCTATATCTCTATCTCTCTCACTGCAATTAAATTGCTATTAGATATTTAAAAATATGCATATATTTTAAGTTCCTAAAAATTCACTCTCATATATTCAAATTATCGAAAATCAGTTGATCTCCACAGTGTTTGAGTTGTATCAAAATTTATCAATCCAATTGATAGATTTAATCGATCATTATCAATTAATTAATTAATTAATTTTTATTTAATAATTATATAATAATAAGAAAATAATAAACTAATTAATTTTAATATAATTAATCACACTTAACAAATTAAGTGACATCACCCATCACATATAAGTGTAGGAAATATGCTTTGGCACCAAAATGCATTTTGATCCAATTTACTTCGTTTCTTTATTACTATTCCCATGATCTATTTCTGGGACCAGATGGACTCACATGAACAAAGCTAAGGATTCAAATACCCAGTGAATTTATCTTCATAAATTTATGACATATTTGATCCTGACATCGTACGACTCTACTATAGGTTTGATGCCGAATCAACTCGCGATCCATGCGCGCTACTTTTCTTTTGATGTAAATAAACCTTTTTTATTTTCACGGTCCACAGAATATTTTAATAAAATAACCATCGTGAATATCAGTAACAATAGCTGAATGTAAAATTTTCATTTTAGTGCTCTTGTTATTATTTTCTTAACTCCTTTGTTGATTGTGAATAAGAAAGATATAATAGTGAATTGTCTCGTACAATTCACAAGTCATAATCAATGAATCAATTCATTGAATACTTGGTCAGGTTAATTTATTTACACATCCATCAATAAAGCATAAGGTGATATTGTTACTTTCGCAATCCAATCATGAATTTCCATAAATGTGAATCACGTAACATCAACTTAATTGAATTACAATCCCAACAGTCGAGGTACTGCCCGCCAATTCAAGCTCACGTATTTGACATATCAAAGATTGTAAATAACTAAGTCAAGCTACGTATTCAACTCAGGATTAAAGTAATTACAAAAATACCCTTAAGGTGTAACAATTATATTTAGATCTAGGTAAAAAGTTTTGGGCTTTACACTAATTTGTTACTGGTCTGATCAACATGTTCATAACATGTCTAGATTAACCGTTTGAGTCTCTACTCTCATACCCCACGACTAGCATCCATTGGTTCAACCTAACAGTCGTAATTGGATTCGATTACCAAGTCGATCCTAAGACTGTGAATATCATATTGAACTTTCTCAGAAGAGTTCGTCTGGAGACGTCTCTATCTTCACTCTTTGTTTGTTGATGAAAGTTCCATGACTTGAATAATTTACAAACACACTTTAATTTAAAATAAAAATTTTAATTTATTCATAAAAAATCAATAATACTAATGTTTGAGAAATAACTAAATACAAATAAATAGTTATTACACGCCGCTTTATGCACATATTCCAACAATATCCCACTTGAACTAAAGTTTACGTGTACAATCTCTTATCCTCAAGCCCTCCAGATGACCATAAAAAAATTTACTGCTTAAAATCTTCGTGAATGGATCTGCCAGGTAGTTGACCGTTGAAATATGCGTAACCATGTCTCTACGCTGAATAATTTTTCTAATCAGGTGATATTTACATTCTATATGTTTGGATCTCTTATGACTTCTAGGTTCCTTAGAATTCGTTACAGCCCCACTATTATCACCATAAACTGTCATGGGCTTTATATTGTTAGGAACAACTTCCAGAGTCTTCATGAACTTCCTAAGCCATACAGTCTCCTTTCTAACTTCACAAGCTGCCACATATTCAGCTTCCATGGTAGAATCAGTAATACAAGATTGCTTGATGATTCTCCATACAACTGCTCCAACGTTCAGGATGAACACTGATCCTGAAATGGACCTCGTAGAATCCTTGTCTGCTTGGAAATCAGAATTAATATACCCTATCATATTCTGGTCAGTACCTGAATATACAAGCATGTTGTTCCTTGTTCTCCTCAGATACATAGGGATATGCTTGACGACATTCCAATGCTCGATTCCAAGATTAAATTGGAAATGACTCACCATGCCCACGACCTAGCAAATGACTAGCCTAGTGCAAAGCATCGCATACATGAGACTTCCTACGGCTGAAGCATAGAGAATTTTTCTCATGTTTTCCTCTTCTTGAGGGGTCTTGGGAGACTGCTCCTTGGAGAGGCTGACTACATGTCTAAAAGAAAGAAATCCTTTCTTGGAGTTTTGTATACTGAAACGATCCAACACCTTATCAATATAAGATGCTTGAGACAATGCCAATTGTGTATTCTTCCTATCTCGAAAGATCTGAATATTTAAGACAAATGTAGTTTCTTCAAGATCCTTAATATCAAATTTCTTTGCAAGCCAAATCTTGACATCAGATAATTTTTTGAAATAAGATAATTTTTCTACATCATTGCCAATGAGTAGAATATCATTTGCGTACAAGACTAGATAATTTTTCTACATCATTCCCTTCGTATATCAGCTTATACACACATGGCTTGTCCACTAATAGTTCAAAACCATAGTTCTTAACAGTTTTGTTGAATCTAATATTCCACGACCGTGACGCTTGCTTAATTCCATAAATGAACTTCTACAGTTCTCAAACTTTTCCCTCTTGGCCTTTCTCCATGAACCCGTCTTGTTGGAGACTTGTTCATCAAGTCCCTTATCTGAGTTTACCTCAGGACGAGTCATGGCCTCTAAGTAGGAGGGTCTTCCTACTACATCGAGGCTCTGGCTCCTGTCGCGATTCTTCCATTATTGAATCAGAAATAATTTCTGATTGGGGAGTCAGTGTCCTCCCACTAAATAATTCCTCTAGCATAACTGTGCTTCTCTGCTGTATACTTTTAATGTAATATTCTTCAAGAAAATGAGAATTAGTGCTAACGAATATTTTTTGGTCAATTGTATTGTAGAAGATGTAACCCTTCGTTCCTTTAAGATATCCTCCGAACATGCATAATTCTGAACGACTGACCAACTTGCTTGTCTTCAGTTTTAGAACATGTGCTGGGCAACCCCATATTTTAAAACGGTTAATAGACGACTTTCGTCCATACCATCTTTCTTATGGTGTACCAGGCACCATCTTCGACGGAACTTAGTTCAAAATATATGTCGTTATTTCCAAGGCATATCCCCAGAAGGAATCTGATACGGATAAGTAATTCATCATGGATCTAACCATATCCATTAGAGTTCGATTCCTTCTCTCTGACACACCATTGTGCTATGGCTTACCAGCTGCTGTAAACTGAGAAACAATAAGGAAGTACTCTCCACCACAATCGGATCGTAGTATTTTGATTTGTTTTTCTAATTGTTTTTCAACCAAGGCCTTATACTTTTTGAAATTTTCAAAGGTTTTAGACTTTTGATGCATTAGATAAACATGACCAAAATGTGAGTAGGCGTTAGTGAAGGTTACGGAGTATTCATAACCTCATTTTTCTTGGATATTCAATGGCCCACATGCATCACTATGTATGAGTTCAAGGCATTGAGTGGCTCTTTCACCTTTTACTGAAAAAGGTATCTTGATCATTTTGCCTTCAATACAAGATTCACATGTGAGTAGTGATCTTACACTTAAAGTTTACAAAGGACCATCCTTCACAAGTCTTTTATTCCTGTCCAGGCTAATATGCCCAAGCTGTAAGTGTCACAAATAGATTAGATCGGTTGAGTCATACTTCAACCTTTTACTATTCCTTTATAAATCATTATCCACTTCAGTGTAACATATCATTAAAACTATTGATTTTACGTGAAACAGATTGTTAAACATGTGTGCAACAGTAGTTAGGCATTCATTTCTAAAGATATCAATATCTTATCAATGAAATTAAGATCATATCCTTGCTCAATTAATGCACCAATAGAAATAATATTTGTTTCCCCAAAAACAGGGATATTAGAAACATCAAGTAAAAATAGATAATCGTTATCAAGTTTCAACAGATACAACCAATACTAGTGCTTTATTCCCACTATGGACGATGAACTCGACCAAGATATTTGCTAGAGATAATCCAGGCAGTTGCGTATCCAACAGTTATCGACTCCACATTGGTTACACTTGTCTCACAACATGTTCACCTTGTAGTGCCCTTATCATTTGCAACTTTTGAGTTTTGTTTCTTAGCCTTATTTAAACCTCCTCTCGTGTTTTTTTTTGCGACAGAGGTGGAAGGCTTACTTTCAGTAAAATTTGTTTCTCTAGTTTTCCTCTTGCCCTTTAGAAACAAAGTCTCAACGACTTGCAACTCCTCCATAATCTCAGGAAGTGAGTACCTTAGCTTATTCATCAAATAATTAAGTTTGAAGTTCTCGAAGGTATCAGACAGAGTTTCTAGGATCATATCCACCTGAGTCTTGCCATTAACCTCATCACCCATGATCTTCATCTCATTCAGATAACTAATGATCAACATCATATGTTCTCTAACAAGAGTTCCAGGTTTTATCCTGCAGTTCATAAGGTTTCGCACAACTGCCTGTTTGGCTTAATGACCCTAATCTCTGAACATTTCAGTGATGTTCAACATCATATCAGCAATGGTTTCTAAATTCAAATGTTGTTGTTGCAACACATTGGTAACAAAAGCCAAGATATAATATCTAGCTATCTAATCAAAACATGGCCAAGAAGCGTAAACATCATTTTTCTCTTGAGTTGATTCAATAAAAGGCTCAAAGGAATAAGGGGTGGTGAGCACGAATTTGTACTTTTGAATCACCAGTACGATATCAAGATTGTGTTTCCAATCACCGTTGTTATCACCAGTTAATATTGTTCACGTTTAAGATAGTTGAGAATGAGGATATTGACATGATTATCGAAAAGAATAGAGAAAGCGGTGTAAATAAATGCTTAATCGTTTAGGAGAGTATGATGCATGATGAAACTACTTAAATATTTAAATATCCATTAAAAAATATTTCCTCCATGATCTTACGATAAAAAAAGTGATAGCTTGTCTCATCGAGGGATGAAGTCCAAACTATCTCCTATCGCATCGAGACTCTTCTTGTTTGGTTAATGCTCAAATGTCTCCACATCTAGCTTAACCAAATCACTAATAGTTTCGGTCATCTTGGTCACATTGACTAGCCACTAAGTGAGGATTTCAATGTGATTCAGTCTAAGTGTTTAACCAACGTATCGACTCTTAAAAGTTACTATGGACTAACAGTTCATCTATGGGACGGCCCTGCCCCACCACTTCCTTTAGAAGTTTTAGCTTCACAAGCAACTCGATAACACAAAGCGACACGACTTCAAAGTTTCTCCCATTTAAGAGAGGACCTCTATGGGCGGTTCTAAACCATTCCTCGTGGCACAATCAAGTTCGCGTTGGAGACCTTGGGAACGTTTCAACATAACGACCCTCCCACTTAGTTTTTGAAAAAAAAACTTTGGAATTTTTGTTGTTTTTCAAAACATAACTTAATTTGAAAAACGTGATGAAATTTATAAATCCTTTATTTAATTTTAAACCCTAATTTAAAATCATAATCATTATAAATTTTGTATTGTAATTAAAGTTATAACAATTATAATTAATCTACAATGATGCATGTACATGCTACATGGCAATTTCATATTGGCATATCACTAGTTCTATATGACATGTTATATGATGATGCATGATTAAAATTAAATCATATATTTAAAATTAATCTCCCTATTGGCTCATTTCTAATTACAACTCAAAAAAATAATAAATTACAAATTAATTTATAAATCTTCATAGCGTCTATAATTACCTATTGTCCTTCAGGCTGTCCTATCACTTTATAACTCTTTACAAAAGTTCATTCCCAGTTTAAATTTCAAATTTCAAAATTTAAAATTCAATTTTCAATTTTCAAAATTTAAATTCAAATTTCAAATTTCAAATTCCAAATTTCAAAAATTTAAAATTTAAATTTTGATTAAAACCCTTTAATTAATTAAAACTATTTTTCTAATTAAATATTCTCATTAATTATCCGATTTTCTTTTTTTAATAAAATAAAAATATAAGATTGATAATTATCTTTTGAATTCAAATTTAAAAGATTAACAAATAAAATAGATAATTATATTTGAATTCAAAATTCAAAAGATATAAAGATAAAATAGATAATTATCTTTTGAATTTTAGTAATATTTTATTCGTTTAAAATTTAAAATTCACAATTTTAAAAGATAAAAAAATAGGATAAGGGTTATCGCGAAAAATCATACAGTTTCCTAAACCATAATTTTTATCGCTTTGGGTTTCACAAACCCTAGTCACCATGTAGGGCACGGGTGCGGACAACGGCGGTGACGGCGCTAGAACAATATCGCCGGCTGCGAAAATAGTAACTCCGACTTGAACAATGATCCGGTGTGAACAATGATTTCCGCGTGAACAGTGATTCTGGTGTGAACAAATTTATAAAAATATAACTTTTACAACAAAATAAATTACATAAAATTATATGCCTTAAATTCGGCGTACATCAATTCTAAATAAAAATAAAAATACCAAGAGTCAATAGTTAGGGATCCAATCATATTGCACATTCAAAGCAGTTTTGAATCTACCATACAAATCATATGCCAATATCCACAAGATTCACGATACGTTCGTTTCAAATATCTATATGCATAATCAAGAACATATGGCTCTGATACGAATTGTAGGGATCGGTAAGTTTTAAAATTAACTAAAAAATAAGTTTGAACCACGAACGGTTCGTGGGCAGAATATCAAAATTAATTTTAATTAACTTATTTAATTGAATTAAATAATTTAAATCAAACAACGTGTGATTATGCATATACGATATTAAACGAGAAGATAAGGTTAGAAACAATTTTTCACCTATACATTGTATCGAAGAATTTCTAAACTGGCGGATTTCCTTCGAGCATTCTTCATGTTCTTCAAACTTTGAGATCCGAATCACGCACTTGAACTCCAAGAACGATTTACGAATTTCATCCATCAACAACTACCCGTTAATTTCAGAAATATATCTCACGAGAATTTTGTGTAGGAATTTGAGGTGGGCTCTCAAAACGATTAAAGGAAAAATTGAATATTTTTCTTTCAATCCTCTTTAAATCGGCGACAATCATTAGGGAGGGGAGAAAACTCTTTTTTTTTTATCTGATATGAGATCTATATCTCTATCTCTCTCACTGCAGTCAAATTGCTATTAGATATTTATAAAATCTAATTTTTGATATTTATAAATATACCCATATATTTTAAATTCCTGAAAATTCACCTCCATATATTCAAATTACTGAAAATCAATATATCTCCACAGTGTTAGAGTTGTATGAAATTTATTAATCCAATTAATAGATTTAATTGATCTTGATCAATTAATTAATTTATTTATTTTTATCTACTAATTAATAAAAAATAAAAAATTAATTAATTTTAATATAATTAATCACACTTAACCAATTAAGTGACATCACACATCACGTATAGGTGTAGGAAATATGGCTTGGCACCAAAATACATTTTTATCCAATTTAATTCGTTTATCTATTCCCGTTCTCATGAGCTATTTCTGAGACCGCATGGACCCACATGAACAAAGCTAATGATTCAAATACCCTATAAATTTATCTCCATAAATTCCCGACCTTTGTAATCCTGACATCGTACGACTGCATTATAGGTTCGATGTTGAATTAACTCTCGAATCACGTGCGCTACTTTTCTGTTCGTTTAGATAAACCCTTTTTTATTTTCATGGTCCATAAAATAATTTAACATAATATCCATCATGAATATCAGTGACAAGAGCGGATTGATAAATTATCATTTTACCCCTTTTGTTATTATTTCCTTAACTCATTTATTTACTGTGAATAAAAAAGACATAATAGTGAATTGTCTTGTACAATTCACAAGTCTTAATCAATGACTCAATTCATTGAATATCTGGTCAGGTTAATTTATTCACACCCATCAATAAAGCATAATGTGATATTGTTGCTTTCGCAATCCAACCACGAATTTCCATATCTCTGAATCATGTAAACCCAACTTAATTGAATTACAATCCCAACATCTGAGCTATTGCTCGTCAATTCGAACTCGCTCATTTGACATATCAAATATTATAACTAACTAAGTCAAGCTACATATTCACCTCAGGATTAAGGTAATTATGAAAATACCCTTGAGGTGTAACAATTAGATTACAGCTAGATAAAAGATTTTGGGTTATAAAATAATTTGTTACCAGTTTATTCAACATGTTCATAATATATTTCGTTTAACCATTTGAGTCTCCACTCTCATGCCCCATGATTGGCATCCACTGGTTCAACCTAATAGTAGTAATCGGATTTGATTGTCCATAAAATCCTAAGACTGCGAATATCGTTATGAACTTTATCAAAAGAGTTCATCTAGAGACACATCTGTCTTCACTCTTCATTCGTTGATGAAAGTTATAGGACTTGAGTCATTTACAAACACACTTTAATTTAAAATAAAACTTTCAATATATTCATAAAAATTCAATAATACTATTGTCTGAGAAATAACTAAATACAAATAAATAGTAATTACACGATACTTGATGGACATTTTTCAACATCTTGGAGGGCACTTCGCAGAACCATCAATGTACCCGAAGATCATGTGTGCTTTCTACATTTCTCTAAATTTGATATTTCTAGAGGTTGAAATTCGTAGAGTCGAGTCTAATGGATATGCAATAACAAATATTTGATAGAAGGAAAGTTGGTGAGTGTGGGCTAGGTTTCGTAATTGTCATAGTGAAGGAGGCACTTAAGATGAGATCGTTCGAGGAAAAAGGAGAACGTAGGGTTTGGCAAATTTTCAAAGAATCAGGTTGACGCTTAATCTGATTCTCAACTTCTTTGTGAATGATATAAGACTAATTATCAGGATTTTCGGTCATAGATCTCGTCGCACGTCATAGAGAGCTTTGATACCATGAGAATTTTTGGAGAAGGAAGAAGAAGCGAAGAAAGGAGGAAAGGAAACCAAAATACTTCATTAACCATTAACAAACCCAAGAGCCACAGTATATACAAAGCCAATTAACAACCTAACGACTAGTTAAAAATAAAACACAATAATACACTTAAACTAACTCAACTAACTAAACCTATCACTTAATAGTTCCATCAAGTTTTAGAAGAGAATCGGTGTCTTAATTTTTTCTTTTACACTTTTATGAAGGGTAATTTTATCCTATAAGTAGAGCACTATTAAAGGTGAAGTGCAAGGCACGTGAACAATTTAACAAGAAAAAATAGAATTTCTAGACGGAGGGAGTGTTTTTACTGGTGATGAAAGTTGAAGAATCTCTAAAGAATAGATTAAAGTTGAGAGTATAATTAAAAAATGGCTAAGGTTGAGGGGAAGGGGATATTAGTTGAAATTAACCCTAATATAAATAGCTGACTATGTAAAAAAAAATGTTGACATTTGGTTTTCCACCTTATTTTATTCTCATGAGATTATTAATACATTGAATTTTACAAATTATTATAATAATTGTATACTTTTATTCTCTTATATTCATCAATGAACCACATGAGTTGAAAAAATGTGGAAAGTAAGTATTCAGTGAGCAACAATACGATGTATACTTAAATTAATTAAATATGGGTGCAGAGGGTATAATTAATATATTTCTGTACTTCACGTTTTTCTTTTTACGTTTTTCTTTTTACGGATTTATAAAACTACAAATATTATATATATATTATTGTCTAGTTAAATAAGGAAGACGCCTGAATATATATAATTTTTAATTGACAGGGCAAGGCACCATCACATAATTTTTTGGATGCAAATTAATGTTTTTTGTGTCTACTATATATAGACTTTGATCGTAAACTATAGATGGTTGTATTAGGTAATTTACGTAAAAGCTTTGGTGTTCGGAACAAAAAATAAACTTGTTGAAGATGAAATGTAAATTATATCTTATTAGTTCATTGTAAAATGTCGAATCTATCACTACATTGACGTATTAGGCGAAAAGTTGTGATAACATCATGTGAGAAAATTGAACATCCATTAAAGTGAAGAAAATGAATTTTTTGTAAATATGCTCGATTTAGACAACATACTAAATTTTCATTTAAACTCTTTCAATAAAATAAATTAGCTATAACGTTTTATAGGAATTAAGTTTAGAAAATTTGATTAAATAAATTAGAAGCGTGATGATGCATGAAAGTTCTCCTAAGCAAGATGGAGATCTCATATACTTGTTTTCAACGCTCTCACTATTTATCCCTATAAATACAATATTTCCTTCATCCAAACTATATCCATCAATTTCCCTCTACAACTGTTTTTTATACTAATTGAGTAACTTGAATTAATATTTTCTTTGTTTTGCTTTTCCTTTGCTTTCTGAGATAATGTTTGCCATTGCTAAGGACATTGCTTCATGGTGCAACAATCATCCTTATGAGGATGGCAATGGCAGTGATGAATACCAGTTTAATGTAGCAGCTTGCCTCGAAGGAGATTGGGGTGGTGATAATGATGCAAACTATGATTATGACCCATCAATATACATGAAAAAAGATGGCAATGATGAGGATACATACTACTATGGTGCTCCAACGGCTTGTATAGAAGAATATGGTGATGATGATGCATATTATGATTATGCACCCGCGGCATGAATGTTAAGGAAAGATGTTGCTAAGTTGTAATGAAATATATATGTATTTTTGTCAAGAGGAGGGTGAATTACACTGGTCTTTGAGATTTGAGTTTCAGATCTAGAGATTAAAAATCTCAATTATGACTATTAAATTACGACTGCTTTACGCATCCACACATTATGGTGTTAGTGATGTTTCGGAATTAGTTCATTTACTAATCCAATAATGAAATAAAAAAAATTTTAATCACGAGTGTTATATGCTAGATTAAGATCATTAAATAATTATTGATTCAAGTTACCACCTAACCTATAATTTAGTACAAAGCTACTGCTTCATAAAATACTTACATAATATACACGCACTTACATAAATAAAATCTATATATGCATGCATATTATTGTGTATATTCTATTGTATGCATAAGGTTTTCTAGATCAAAGTGAGGTATTAATTATGATTTATAAATAGATAAGTAAGGTTGGTCATGTGGTTTAAACCTCTTCACCTATTTTTCATGAGAGCTATTAACTTAACAGTGAATCATATTGTTACTCCATTCTCGGATTATAAATATATCTTTTGACGAAAAAGACATGAGTTTGCATGCGCATGCACAATCAAATTTTCATATATTAAGCTATGAGATGCCAAATTGATGTGTATCTCCCATCCATAAATATTGCAGCTCTTTGTTGCATATCTTGTTAATCTGCTCCCTCAGTTAAAAAATAGAAGTCATGGAGTCATCTATTTGTTAACACAAGTCCAAATATACAAAAATTAATAATCAATCCCACACAGGCCATATGTCTTTTTTTATGTCAAATACTGTGTTAATTTTCTTGCATGAGCATTGCATTCTGATAGAAACCTTTTTAAATTGCAAGTTGACTGTCTCATATGATCTCTCCCTTGCAAGTCTGTCTCAATAACCTTTGTTCTAAACGACATATACATGCTTCAAATAAATCAAAGGGCAAAAGAAACTAGTGTTCCCTCATCTTTTAGCACTTTATTTCCACATCTTTTACATAGATCATTTAACTACTAGAAACAGGGGTTTAGCGACCAAAATATTGGTCGCTAAAACCCCTAAATTTGGTCGTTAAAGGTCTAACGTGACGAACATATGTTCGTCACAAACCTCGTCGCTTTCACTTCATCAGCGAAAGTCTTTCGTGATGGAAAATGAAATATGTTATGTTAGACATTTTGTAATGAAGAAAACTTGGTCGCAAAAGGTTTTTGTGACAAACATAAATAATGGTCGCAAAAGGATTTTGTGACGAACATAAAAGTTGGTTGCAAAAAGCTTTGGCGACCAAAATAAATTTCGTCGCAAAAATCTTTTTGCCACTAATATTTTTCTTCGTCGCCTTAACTCTTTTACGACCAATTTTATTTAGTCATGACATGTTTTTACGACCGGATTTAACATTTTCAGAATGTAAATAAAAAATACTGAATTTTTAGTTTTCTTATACATCTTCGATAGTAATAATATCATTAGAAAATTTATTAAACCCAATTTTTTCTAAGAAATGCATATATTAATAATTGATATATTTAATGTAACAAAATAGTAGTAATTTATTATAAAATCTCCGAATCATAATTCACTACAGAGTGTAATTCACAAATGTATAAAAAAAAGAAAATATTTAAAGCTTGATATTACAACTACAAAGCTTAACAAATATTCTGAATCTCAAGTTTATGTTGTTGAGTCATCGTCAGGAGGTAAAAATCCATTTTGACGAGCCCAAGCGTGTAAGCCTTGTATTTGACTCTCCATCGACTTCATTTTTTTCTTTAATTCTATATTTTAAACTCGACTATTTTTCTTAGAAGATGTTGGTGGGGCTCCATGTCCAAGACTTATATTTCTAGCGAGGACTTCTTCAACTATCTATTCTTCAGTGCGAGGTTTGACATCCTTAGTGATAGGCTCATCCAGTAAAGCACACATGCATTCATTTATCATCACAGTGAATCAAATTCAAGATAAATATATTTATCAGTTAGAAAGTATTAAAAAAGCATCCAGCAAAATCCAATTCAAAGGGATTACCCCCAAGATGTATCTAGCCATTTTTTGAAGAAATGCAACATTCTGCCCTCTCTTGAAAACGATAATTTAGCATTCACACGACGATTTCCAGAAGATCCATAACACTGAGGTTTCATAGTAAAAACATCCTTTTCAACCTCACATTCTACAGTTAGACCATAATATAGTTACACTAAACAGGTCTAGGTTCTAAAAGCTACAGAAGCCACTGAATCAACACAACTATTTCCTCATTTAAAATCCATCAAGAAAATAGCAGAAAAGACAAATGAACAGGAATAATTCTCGGTGCTCAGACACGTCAGCAGAGGGGATAAACGATCAAAGTAAATGGTGGAATTTTCCACGTTGACAGATCTGAAGAAGGTAATCTGGAGTCAAGCGCCTAGTCAGGGCAGCTGAAATGTAAAAGTTACATAGGAATTCACGAAGGATAGAGAAATCGATCGAGAGAACCGTTACCACTGTAAATTTGGTAGCAATCACAACCATCATCAGATTTTCCACACTACACCAAAATAATTCGAAAAGATGAAGCAAATCTTGGAAGTAAACTCAATCTCAAAGAATATTCGGTTTATGCTTGTTTTATTTCGGGAATTAGGTTGTGTTACAAGCCTTCTCAATCTATCTATAACAACTTTTTCCACACTACACCAAAATAACTCTCTCTCTCTCTCTCTCTCTCTCTCTCTCTCGCGCTTTCTCAATCTATCTTTTTATCCCTCACTTACTCATTCTCTCTCCCTCACACACACATTCTCTCTCTCTCTCTCCCTCATTCTCTTTCTCCATGACACACACATACACACACACTCTCTCTCCCCTCTCTCTGGCTTCTCTATCTATCTATCTCTCACTCCCTCATTCTCTCTCTCTCTCTCACACACACACACACACTCTCCTGTTATCTATCTCTTCCTCAACCCCGTTAGCTCTTTCTCTCTCTCTCTCTCTCTACCTCACATGTTATCTTTTTCCCTCTCTCTCGCTCTCTTTTTCTCCCGTTATCCCTCTCTATCTCTCTCTCGCGTTATCTCTCTCTCTTTCTCTATCACTCTCTCTATCTATCTAACTATCCTTCACTCTCATATTTACTTTCTCTACTCTTGATATATTTTGTTTTAGAGGAAAAAAATCATTTACATTTGGGTGCTTTCATTGAGAGCCGAAAGAAAAAGCTCGAGAGACGCACCCCAAAACACTGAACATGCCTATAACCAGATCCAACGTAGCCTACAATGGAGACAACGAAGCCAGAAACACTAATGACCAAATAGATCAATTAACCCCACCAGCTGAGATACTCCAGACAATTTTGACTGGAATACGAAAGATGGAAGAACGGAATGCATAAACACAGCGCGATGCATGGAGAGCTATGCAAGAGCATATCCATGCTCTTCAGCAAGAGGTGGCCCAGACCCGTGCTGAGGTCAGCCAAAGATTCAATGACGAGGAACATGACATCCGTTCTAAGAATAACAGGAGAGAAGCGAGACAAGAAAATCATGAAAACAACAAGAACATGCAACAAGAAGAAGGAGAAATCCAATCTTAGAGCCGAGAAAAAGAGAATGCAGAGGAGATGCACCAATCAAGAATAATCACCAAGGAAGCCGTGGAAGAATTATTGGAATGAAAAATGCTGAAGATGAAGAACCTGGGGAGTACTGGAAAAAGAGACCTTGAATCTCTCACTCGTACCCCGTTGAGTCCAGAGATTCTAGCGGCTCATGTACCCAAGAAGTTTGTGGCCCCAAAATTCAAGTGTTACGAGGGAAAGACTAATCGAGTTGATCATCTTCGCTATTTCAGGTAGATAATGGTACTATATCAACTTGAGGATGAGCTAATGTCCAGAATATTCCCAACTAGTCTGGATGGAACGACCCTAAATGGTATCATTCACTGTCTATTCATTCGATTATTAACTTTGCTGTTATGTCTTCTGTCTTTCTAGAACAATACTCCACATATCGAGCAGTAACGGAAGACAAGGAGTATCTTATCACGATCACAATCAAGGAAGGAGACTCCTTACGGGAGTACACCCACAGGTTTAAAGATGAAATGGCGATGTTTGAAAACTGTGATGATCGGGTGGCTAGACTTGCTTTTAGGAGAGGATTGGGACCAAACTCACCCTTGTTTGAAGACTTGTCCTAAATAAAACCCTTATTAATGGCAGAGACTTTCCAACGGGCCCAAATTTATATTACACTAGAAGAAGAAAAGAAGAGTCTGTTGAAAGGAAACAAACAAAGAAAGGAAGAATCATATAAGTGAGAGAGGAACACCAGACCAGAAAGGAAGAGAATTGACAAAACGGACAAAACCGAGGAAAAGGGAGGAAACGGGGAAGGACAGAATACCAGAGGCAAGACTCGAGTAGGGTACATCCGAGGGACAAGGTCTACACACCGTTGACCCTTCCAGTAAATCAGATCTTGGAACAGATTAAAGACAAACCATGTTGAAAAGACCAGCATCGCTTACAAAAGAACTCAGCTACAAAGATAAGGATACGTTTTTTTCTTTCGACAGAAGAAGTGGACATTACACTAGAGATTGCTTCCAACTCAAGGATTATATTAAAGAACTTATAAAAGATGGATATCTGCGCTGATTTGTGAAAAGAGAAGCGTGGCAATGAGAAACAGCCTATTCGCATTGTCAGCATTATCATTGCATTGACAGAACAGGAAGGAACAACAACGAATGATAGGAAGCGGTACTGCAAGAAGCCGATGTTGGAGAAGCGCATGGAGAACCACTCATCTGATGACAGGAACCTCCCGTTAATATTTGATGATCTAGATCTCGAACATGACAGACATCATAACGACACACTTGTCATTTCAATACAGGTCAGTAATTGCCTCTTGAGAAGAGTTCTGGTGGATGACGGAAGCGCGGTTAACATTCTGTACCGAACCACGTTAGAAAAGATGTCCATGGGAGATCAGAAACTGCAGGGAACCTCGCAACCGTTGATAGGTTTTAATGGAGCTATCAGCTACTCGGAAGGGATCCTTACTCTCCTTGTAAGAGCTGAACCTTTTAATCATATGACTGAGTTTGTGAGTCTGGATACTTCATCCCCGTACAACGCCATTCTACGAAGAACATGGCTGCATAAGATGAAAGTTGTACCGCCAACCTTCTATCAAGTGTTGAAGTACCCCTCACCGAAAAGAATCAAAACCATCAAGGGAGACCAGACTTCAGCCCGCATCTGTTCTGTAACAGCATTAGAGTCAGTCAAGAAAACGTGTACAGAAGAAGCAGATCTTAGATAGCCAAATGAAGCAACTCAATAGAAATCAAAAGGCGAAGGGTCAGATGACCCGAGATATGAGGCAGGGGAACAGATGGAGCCGGTGTGCTTAAAAAAAGGAACATAGAAGATGACAAACATAGGCACCTGCCTAGAGCAAGCAGAAAAAGACATGTTGATCGATTTCCTACGAAGGAATAAAGATGTTTTTGCTACTGATCTGACAGTAAGACCATTAAAGCAGAAGAGAAAAAGTTTCGCACCAGAACAAAATAAAACAATAAAAGAAGAAGTAGGTAAGCTACTGGATGCAGAGTTCATCAGAGAAGTTGACTACCCGGAATGGCTGGCCAATGTGGTGATGGTAACTGTGTGGATTTCACCGACTTAAACAAGGTATGTCCAAAGGAAGACTATCCGCTTCCTAGAATTAACCAAATGGTGGATGCTACATCTGGACATGAACTCCTCTAGTGAAACTGTTCCAACCTGATCAAGAAAAAACTCCTTTTATTACTGAATATGACATCTATAGTTATAAAGCAATGCCCTTTGGGCTAAAAAATGCAGGAGCCATATACCAGAGATTGGTGAACAAATTATTCCATAGTCAGATCAGGAGAAATATGGAGGTGTACGAGGATGACATCTTAGTAAAAATAAAAGGACGAACGAACCATATCCAAGACCTAGAGGAGGCTTTCTCGGTCCTAAGAAAGAACTCAATGAAGCTGAACCTAGATAAATGTACTTTCAGCGTAGATGCAGGGAAATTCCTTGGCCACTTGATAACTCGATGGGGGATAGAAGTTAACCCAGACCAGGTGAAGGCTATAATGGAGATGAAATCCCCGAGGAATAAAAAAGAAATTAAAGGACTGACTGGGAGACTCGCGGCGCTCAACAGTTTTATTTTCAGATCAACAAATAAATGCAAGCCATTCTTTGATAAGCTGAGAAAGAATTCTACAAAAAAATGGGATGAGGAGTGTGAATGGGCCTTTAATATAATTAATGAGTACTTATCAACGCCCTTCTACTCTCAAAATCAATGCATGGAGAGTAACCCCTCTTATATGTTGCAGTTTCAGAAATAACTATGAATGTTGTGCTCATTAGAGAAGAAGAAAAGAAGCAGAAGCCCATCTACTTCATCAGTAAAAGCTTGGTGGCAGCAGAGACGAGATATAAAAAAGATGGAAATATTGGTACTGGCCATTGTAACTGCCGCAAGGAAGCTCAGACCTTATTTCCAGGGATACAACATTAGAGTATTGATGGACACACCTGTTAAAAGTCTACTGCACTCCTCAGGGGTGAGTGGAAGAATGGTAAAATGGACAATCGAATTAAACCAGTATGAGATCAGCTATGAACCCAGAACGTCAATCAATGGGCAAGTGTTAGCAGATTTCTTCGCACATTTCACTGGAGAAGTGATTAGTCCAGAGCAGCCGAAAGAAATAAAGGACGAGTTTTCAAAACTATATGTTGATGGCGCTTCTAACAATAAGGGAGCTGGAGCTGGGGTAGTGGTGCAAACCCCATTTGGAGAAACATTAGAACATTCTATCTCATTTAGATTCAATGCATTACAACGAGACTGAATATGAAGCGTTAATAGCTGGAATATCATTGCTACGAGAATATGAGGTGACCAACGTGAAAATATTTTATGATTCTATGTTAATTGTCAAACATGTAACGGGAGAATATGTAGCTAAAGACGAGAGAATGAAAAGTTATTTACATCGGGTAAGAGATTTGTTGAACTCGTTCAAATGCTATGAGATTCAGTAAATTTCAAGAACAGAGAACATATACGCAGATACACTAGCAAATTTGGGCTCATCTTTACGATTCCCGCATAAAAGAAACATGCCTATAGAATTCTTGGAAAAATGGAGTGTTCAATCTTCGTCAAACATCATTGCTGAAGTAGACCGGAGAGTTGCCCAGCTGACAACATGATTTAATCCTCTTTCTCGAAAAATGAGTACTCCCTGAAGAAACACTCCTAGCGAAAAAAGTCTAGCAAAAAAGTGCAAGGTACACGTTAATAAAATGGATTATTGTATAGAAAATCTTTTTCAGGACCATACTTGAAATGCTTAAAGGAGAAAGAAGCACAGTATGTCCTAGCTGAAATTCATGAAGAAGTATGTGGAAACCATACTAGAGGAAGGTCATTGGCTCACAAAGTCATAAATCAGGGATACTACTGGCCTGGAATGCATCGAGACGCCAAGCAATATGTGAAGAAATGTGACAGATGCCACCGATTCGCCACAATCACCAGAATGGCTCCAGGAGAACTGAACACAGTGGCGAGCCCATGGCCCTTCATGCAGTGGGCACTTGACATCGTCGATTCACTCCTTATGGCGCCAGCTTAGAAGCGCTTCTTGCTAGTAGCCACAGACTATTTTCACGAAGTGGATAGAAGCAGAAGTTTTCGCAAGAGTCAGGGAAGAAGAAGTTAAGGATGTTTTGTGGAAAAACATAATATGCAGATAGGGAATACCAAAGATATTGGTCTCAAATAATGGACTACACTTCATAGTAAAATTTGTTAAAGGCTTCTGCGAGGGACTGAACATCACCAATCGCTTCTTTACTCCACGCTACCCACAAGGAAACGGGCAAGCCGAAAGGTCGAATTGTATTGTACTCGACAATATGAAGAAGCGACTAGAGTCAGCAAAAGGGAAATGGGTAGAGGAGCTACCAGCTATAATGTGGGCATATAGAACTACTCCTAGAGAAGCCACAAGAGAAACACTGTTGGCCTTAGTATTCGGGGCAGAAGCGGTAATTCCTGTCGAAATTGGAAGCCCAACAGTGAGATCAGAGTTGAATGAGCAACACAATGATGAACGCCTTAAGAGAAGTCTTGATCAATTACAGGGACGAAGATAAGCTGTCCTAGTTAGAGTGGCGCGTTATAATCAGAAAATGAGATCCTATTTTATGAAAAGAATGACGAACCGAGAATTCCAAAAGGGGGATCTAGTCCTAAGAAAAGTCTTTCAATCAGAGGGGAAGTTCGAGCCAACTTGGGAAGGACCATACATCGTGAGTGGCATAGGAGGAACTGGGTACTACCACTTAACAACAGAGGAAGGAGCAGACCTGACAAAACCATGGAGTGCGTTTCATTTAAAGAAGTACTTTGTGTAATTATGATTTTAAAGTGAATATTTCTCCCCGTGGTTTTTTCCTGCAAGGGTTTTCGACGTAAAATATCCTGTGTCAACTCTCTAACTCTTCTTCTAGGGAAACACAACAAGGAACTAAGGGCGTAAGTCCTTAGGAGGGGCAGTTCATATGTCTTATTCTCAAAAGGAACTAAGGGCGCAAGTGCTTGGGATGGACAATTCATAAGTCAGACTCTCAAAAGAAACAAAGGGCGCAAGTCCTTGGGAGGGGAAATTCATAAGTCCTACTCTCAGAAAAAATTAAGGGCGCATGTCCTTGGGAGGGGCAACTTATAAGTCCTATTCTCAGAAGAAACTAAGGACGCAAGTCCCTAGGAGGGGCAATTCATAAGTCTTACTCTGAGAAGGAATTGCGGGCGCAGTCTTTGGGATGGGCAATTCGTAAGTCCTATTATCATAAAGAACTAAGGGCGTGAGTCCTTGGGAGGGTCAAGTCATAAGTCTTACTCTCAGAAGGAACTAAGGGCGCCAATCCTTTGGAGGGAAAATTCGTAAGTCCTACTCCCAGAAGGAATTAAGGACGTAAGTCCTTAAGAGGGGTAACCCATAAATCCTACTCTCAAAAGGACAGAAGAAAGAGAATCCTTAAAGAAAAGAAGAAAAATGTGGAAGAATTAAAAGTTGAGAAGCCTATAAAGCTTCAGAAAGTTGAGCCTAGACCAGAAGGCAGGGCTAAGCTAGATAAGAAGACTCTAAAGCTCGTATTATAAAAACTTTGAAAAGCTAAGCTCAAACAAGAAGGTAGAGCTGGACCTTGACCAAAAGGTAGAACGAAGCTCAGACCCGAAAACTCAGAAGCTTGTAATGAGAAAGTTTCAGAAGCTGAACCAGACCATAAAGCTCAAACCCGAACACCAAAAGCTTAAGCATTTCAGAGGTTATTATTTCATTTTAAGTAGCACATGTGGACATGAATGAGGTAAAAAATTTCAGATTAATGATCCAGATTGATATAATTTTGAAGAAAGATAAAAGACAAAAATATTGAAAAAGCTTCTACATTGATAAAATTGAAGTACATATAAAATTACATCTTGCTTAAAAAAAACTAAAGGGAAGCAGCATCCACATTCTGCACTTCAGAAGAGACCTCGGTGGGGGCTAAGGCAAGGGAAGCATTGTTAGCAACTTCAGGAGGGTTGATCTCAGCTTGGCCTACAGAAGTAGTGGCTTCACTCTACTCGTTAACATGAACATCGCAGAGAGGTTTCCTTGGAGGAGCCTTCAATGAGCCATCTCTATAACCCACACTATAAATCATATGCTCGGCTTCATCGAAGAGGGCCTGGTACTCCTCTCGAACCTCTTTCTCTTTTTGCTCTAGAGCCTGAGCCTTACTTGCCTTAGCAGCTGCCAAAGACTCCTCAGCAGCCTTTAGTGCCTTCTTTGCAGCTCCCAGTGATCCCATCAGACTAGAAATCTCTACCTTAGCCTCACCAAGTTCTAATGCATGTTTCTTCATTGTTTCATCCAGCACGAACTTTGACTCTTTCACTTGAGTAACTTCATTGCGAAGACCTTCAATAATGCTAGCAGAATGGGCTACATCCTTTCGAAGCTTCTGCAACGCCAAGTCCCGGGCAACATGATGCTCTTGAAGAGCATTATGATGAATAAGGGCCTGAGGAAAAAACAAAGATGATAAGAAAAAGTAAGAAAATAGTTAAAGAAAGGGAAAAGACAAAGAGCTGTACACTGACTACGTCGTGGCTGAGAGAAGATACGAGGTCACCGATCCCTGAGCTGCGAGTCCTGACTAGATCAGCTTCAGAATTAATTTCACGAGCAACTGCATGAGACGACTGAGCATCGTCTAGGAAACAGACTGTTGAGGGTACGTCGGTAAATTTCCTGAACCGCCAAGGGGCAGGACCCCCAACAGCACCCTGAGATCTAGAAGCAGGGTCTTGACTGGTATCTGGCAGAGTTGGTGTGGGAGCAGTGAGAGAGGGAGGAGTAACAGCACGATGGGATAAATCCTCGCCCTGAACGGGAGAAACGTTAAGAACGGGAGGATCCCTAGAAGAACTGGTCTCGTCTGATCTGGGGCGAGTTCGCCTCCCAACTTCACCCACCATGGTGCGAAGACGTTTAGACATGATCAACTTCTCATTCACTCTCTAAAGTAGGATATTCTCCCCTGAAGAGTCAGAAGCAGAATTATTGGGGGAAGAGTGGCACGAATCTCACGCTGGGTAGGAAGGAGATGATGGAGTAGATGTGGTAAATGAAGCTGAACGAGGAACGATGGGCAAGTCTCGTGGTAGAACAGACAGTGGTACAACAACGAGAGGAGCGACTAAATTTGAGGGTTGAAAGCAAGCAAGTGTGACATCCCTGCGTGGGTCTAGGAGATCAGACCACTTTCTATGCCGGCAGCAAAAGGCAAGAATCAATTTCTCTACAGTCTCCTGAGTTATGTAGGCCTTCTTATTCTTAAGCTTATCTGCAGGAAAATAGAGAGTCAACATAAAAAATGATAGAGAGAGAAAAAACAAATAAGAACTGATTTAAAGGAAAACAGAGCTTGGAAATGGGACTTCGACTACTTACTGAAAGTCCCCCAATTCTTGGGAATAATCCAACGGCCATCACTGCCCCAATTTCCTCAAATGACCATAACATCCCTCTCTTAGTTTTTATCACCCGGAGGAATATTGGTCACCATCGGTCCCCTCTTTTCTGAAGTTCGATTAGAAAGATAGTAAATCTGATCCCTAGGTTTGATTACGTAACAACATCTCAATTCGTCGACCCATAAATTGAAAGCCGAACCTCATATTCAATACCTTAAAACCAAGGAGAATCCTGTAAGTACTAGGAGTGAGTTATGAAGGGGCAAGACCACACCAGTGGAAGAACTCTTGAAAAAATGGGGAGAAAGGAAGTCTGAGACCCAAGGTTTACATAGGACTTAGGGTTATTTGGTATGGAGGCTTACAAGGGTAACCTGGTGTTCCACTCTCACCTAATCCAACTATGACATCAGAAGGGAAAGCTTCATGAAAGATGGAAAGAAATTCATTAAGCTCAACTGGATTCCTGACTAAGGGTACAGTAGGCTTAAATTCGACCCCACCTTGACTCATGGCTACTGGAATTGTTAGTAGGAAAGTGGAGAAGAAAAGAGGTAACAGAAGACTTAGGAAGAACAAAATGGAGAAAAGTAAGCAAAATGAAATGAGAGAGTGAGAATTTATATTGACTTGGGCATGAAGAACTATAGAATTAATTAAGAAAAATGAAATGATGACTGACATACGCTCGATTGAAGGAAAATCTGCAGGGGAAAACGGACCGTCGCTGCTAATACCATTCAGGGGTTGACAGCTGGAAAAAAGGATGGCGCGTTCTGACAAAAAGGTAATAACTGCTATTAAATTTGAGCACAAGGATGGGAAGTGACGAAAGAAATGATAGAGAAGAGTTTAAACATCAGAACAGAATTCGAGGCGCTTGAGTAGAAGACCCCTAGCAAGAACAGAAACAGAGCGGCAGATCATACCCCAACGAGAATGAAGACTGAGAGCCAGATCAGACCCCAACGAGAACGAAAATCGAGCGCCAGATCAGACCCTAACAAGAATGAAAACGGAGTGACAGATCAGACCCCAGCGAGAACGAAAACCGAACACCAAACCAGACTCTTATCGAGTGAAAATTAGAGCACCAGATCAAATTCTTATCGCCAAATCATGCTTTTACAAGAACGAGAATTAGAAGGCCGGGTCATACTCTTAGCGAGCATGAAAATTAGAACCTCAGAACAGACCATTATGAGAACACTAGAATGAAACAAAAGAAAGCACACGCAACCCTCAAACACACGTCATTCGGTAAAACAACTCTATAATTGTTGATAACTTTTACAGGTCATTATTATTGCAGGTCCCAATGAATCTAATGTCAAGGATCAAGAAATCAGATCGTTCCACCTGATGAAGAAAGACTTCATCAAAGTAAACGCCATGAAACCATTAAGGGAATTGTGGAATTTACCACGTTGACGGATCTGAAGAAGCTAATCTGGAGTCAAACGGCTAGTCAGGGCAGCTGAAATGTAAAAGTTGCATAAGAATTCATGAAGGATAGAGAAGTCGATCGAGAGAACCGTTATCACTATAAATTTGGTAACAATCACAACCATCATCAGATTTGCCACACTACACCAAAATAATTCGAATTTAAAAAATTGTTATATTTATAAGCAAGACTCAGCTATTCCCTTAAAAGATGAAGCAAATCTTGGAAGATAAACTCAATCTCAAAGAATATTCTGTTTATGCTTGTCTTATTTCAGGAATTAGTTTGTGTTACAAGCCTATAAATACAAGCCAAATTGTAAATTGCAAATTGAAGGATCATCGAATACAAGCCATTACAACTTGCTTACTCTCGTATTTACTTTCTCTGCTCTTGAAATTTTTTATTTTAGAGGAAAAAATTCCTTTACAACAAATGAAAAAAGAAAAAGAGCTATACTTGCACGCTTCAAATTGATTAATATTACATGAACAAGAGACGACAAAGTCAACAGAGATAAAAAAATATTAATGATACTTCTCTAGATTATATTAAGATATAAATTATGTACTTAAGAAACTCCAAACTCACTCCACAACAAACTAAAAGAAAGAAATGTATATTAGAAAGGGAAACAACCTTCTCATTCTGAGCTTGCTCGACAACGCTCCTTATATCTACACAAAGGAAGTATATCAATATGCGTATATTTAGTCGTATTATAAACAGTTAAACACACAAAGAAAACTACAATCAAATCCATTACAAGAAGAATATAAAATTAGAAGAATCAATAAACTTGATAGAATATAGAAGCAGAGATTTCAAAAGTTGTCTTTGAAGCACCATAGCTAGAAATAAAAGAAAGAAGTTAAATACATTGAGTAAATACTGAACTGCAAACAAGACAGCCCTCACAATTGAAACCAACAAAACCAACCCAATTAAAACAGACCCAAATCCCAATACCCACAATCTCCACAGTAAAACATTCTTCTTCTTTGGTTGATTTGGGAGTGGCAATGGAACAACAACAGAGAAATAGCCTCGATCGTTTGCCACACACAAACTAGGGTTACTCATGTTGCTGAATTCGATAGACCCATTGGAACTATATTTGACACATTTTGGTGTCACATTTCTCCCACATAGCTTAATCTGAGGAAACAGGACAAAAATGGGTCTCCTATAATGCTAAATTCTAGCTTTTGCTTCCCTATGGTGCTTGAATTTGAAGAATCATGGGCCCTAAAGCCAACAACTGGAGCGACAAATGAATATCCAGGCACGTCATAAAAGTAAGAAGACCAATTGCCATGATTATAATATACAATAGCTAGCATCTCCACATAAGGCATCGTACAACCCTTGGTAAGATTAAAATAAAGCTTGAATTTGCTCCACTGGACCAAAAGGAAGAGAAATGTTGTATATTATGCCAGTAAAAATCTAACATATGTCCACTTCTAAGCCTAACATACGGAACTTCTATGCCAGAGAGGTTAAAAGGAAGAGAAATGTTGTATATTATGCCAGTACGAGGCCAAAATTCAAAACTGCGTCTTCATGTTCCCCTTTTTCATTAAATTTAGGACAAACAAGTAGAGGTAGGCGATTTGCAAGCTGCTCAAGAAAATCTCAAAAACATTAAAGTAACAGAGTAATAGGAAAATTCTTTTTGAAAAGAAAAGGGTTTCAATTGTTTCAAATCTTTAAAGAAATTTGCTCCATTTTTTTCCAGTAAAAATCTTTGAAGGGGAAATCTCCTTGTAACAAAATTGGCAGTAAATTCAACTTATAATTAGATTTATATTCACCTAATCTCTTGACACAAAATCCCCAAACATGCAAATACTCAAATCAAATAATAATAGAAGATTGACCTTAAGACAGTAGAGACTCGGCAATGTGCTCCACAAAGAGACAGTCGACGATGACGACCAGAAAGCTTGCAGACGGAGATGCTGACCAGCAAGCTAACAGAGGGCGACGAGGGCAAGCTGATGGTGACAGAGAGCAGATGAGCGAGGGGCTTTGATGGGTCGTGCAAAGTGGGGTTCTCACGGAAGGGAAAATTTGTCCTGAGAAAACGAGGGAAGTTTTGGGGAAATAAGTCCGGAGAACTGCAAAAACGCCCTCTTTCCCAGTTAAAAGTTGAAGCTGTAAAAATGTTCTAAAATTTTTTATTTTAAAAATGACTGAAATATAAGAAATAACTTATTTACACTGTGAAATATGGGTAAACGAGATCTTTACTACAGTTATATATCAGCCATTTTTATAAATAAAAAAATTTTCGAGCATTTTTAAATTTCTATCCCTGAAACCTGCATTTTCCTGCTATTTCTCCTATCTCTTTATATCTCTCCCTCTCCCTCTCCCTCTCCAAGTCTCTCTCTCTACCCTCTCTATTTTTTTTTTATCAAAATAGAGATATTATCAGACAAACTAACAAATACATTAAAGAGGCCTAAAGTCACTTAAAACTTAGGAGTTTGTCTCTGGCTACTAAAAGAGTGATGTCATGAGAAAGAGGAAGGAGATTATAATTTTAGATAGTTCTGATTGGTATTATATCTAGAGTTAGTATCAACAACTACATTACAGTTCCTCCTAATCTAAAAAACTTGACAAAACTGAAAATGATCCATGAGCTTCCTAGGAAGGGAACGCTTTGCCAAGAACAAAGTCAACAGCTCTTCTAGAATCACTCTCTACAAAGATAAAATTTCAATTATCACGTGTCACAAGATTGAGACCCTAAAAAAATTGAGTTTAGCTTTGATCAATGTTGCCACTGTTAATCTTCTCCCGGATGACTCCAACTAAGTCTCCTTCATAGTTGCTAGCCACTACTCCAACAGAAGCAGCAAGAGGGAAGGAGGTAAAGGAAGCGTCCACATTCAATTAATACAACCGGGGGGAGGGGAGCAATGCCTAGAAACAGAAGAACTGGGAACAAAATTAGGACAACTAGGCAAATTATCATTAGACATATTGGAGAAACTAGGAATGAAACTAACATTAAGTTCAACAAGATTATAACCAAAATTAGAGCTAGAAAACATACCAGCAGCAGAATTAAAATCAACGTTAGAAATGGCAGAAATAAAATCAAAATTAAACCCAAAGTTATAACCAACAGACCCAGTAGCAGAATAACTAGCAAACCCAATATCAGAATTACAACAAGCAGCCAAAAAACTAGCAGACCCAGGATTAGCAGAATTACCAGACTCAATATTATGCAAAATAGAACTAGAAGAGGGAACATAATGGCGGGAATTAGCAGACCCAGGAATAGCAGACTCAATTTTATGTAAATAATCCAAGCCAGAAAAAAAAACAAGAAACAAAGTTTGCATTAGGAGAAAATAACACAATCACAAATAGGAAGATCAAAAGGAGAAATAAGGTTATTAGATCTACAATAATCAGAAAAATACTTAAAAGCATTCCTATCTTTCCAGATATAACAACAAATGCAAAAGAAAAGAGATAAGAAAAGAGAGCCAGCATCAGGATGAGTTTTAAGTTCAATTAATCTATCAGAAATCCAATCAGTCAATTTTTGGCCTAGAATTAAAGAGACTCTAAGATGGAGAGGAGAAAGATAACAAATAGATATAGCGTAATTACAGCCAAACAAAAGATGTTCAATAGTTTCTTCATAATTATCACAGACAGGCAAGCATTAACAGAGATAATATTCCAGTAATTAAGATTGCTTCTAGCAGGGAGATACTATAAAAGCGCTCTCCACATAATATATAGAAAAAACCCCGAAAAAGGGTTACAAAGATACAACCTAGTGGGCTGTATCCAAAGAGAGTCTATACAGGTGGTTCACCTAGTTTTTATTTTTCAAAAACCAGCATAGAAAAGTACTATCCAGCCACTCCTTCAAAAGGCAAACAAGCAAAAAGAAAACCTTACAGTAAGAGTTTTCTAACCCTTTAAAAGTTCTAATATTTTTTCCCTCCAAATAACCCAAAAGGCCCTACTAAAAAAACCACCCCTTAAGATGTTCCAATCAACCATCAAATTCTACAGAACAGGACATCTAGAAGGTAATGTGAGCAGCATCCGTAAGTTTTTCCCATATATCCTAGGAATGGGAATAGTGGAGGAAGATGTGATTATTAGATTCCTAAGCCATTTTGCACAAAAGACATCTATAAGGGATGCAAAAATTTCTCCTCTGCAAATTGTCAATAGTCAAATTTGCTTCCTACAAAGACTCCACGGGAGGGGGGGGGATAGATTTCTTAAGATACTAATCCTTAATCATATTACTTTTATCCAGTAACCTCTACATGTCCAACTAATAGATTCATTTCTTAAGATACAAGCTAAAAGACCTCCGCAAAGCATAAAACGCTGGGAATTGCATTTGCAATAATTCATAGTGCTTTTTACCTAAGTAACAACAAAGCCGCGGATATCATAACCAAGTACAAAGAAAATGTCCTCAACTACACCATTTCCAAAACCAAGTTCCACATGCAACATATACTCCATGAGTAAATGGCCAAGAGTATATGTTATACTTGTCAATAGTAAGAAACTCTAAACCAAGTTGAAAAGGTAAAGAATGAGAGGATGAGATAAAGGAGTGGACGAGAAAGAAATGTAAAGAATGAGAGGATGAGATTAAAGGAGTCAATAGCAAGCCACACATCCAATCTCACCTTTGTAACTATGGCTCTAGTGCTTGATGCCTTTAACTTTACCCCTGAAACATGTAAACGATAGAGGAACTCAAAACATGCAAGCTTTATGCCCAAAATCCGCCTATAGAATTTGTCAGAGAAGTCAAGCTCCAAGGCTTCACATTAATTGCTCGAAGTAGGAGCGATAGGTCATTATGAACCTAGCTTCTATCCTAAGTTTCTAGACCTGTCAAAAAACAAATAAATATGGAACTCTGACCTAAATCAGCAAGGATCCTTTGCTTAGAACTCAAATCTGCCTCAAATGACATCTAAAAATCAAAAGGTAGAAAAGAAAATGTAAAGCAAACTCACCTCGGCAAAACATGCTCGATGAATCACCTACGCAGATCTAGCCACGAGCTTATCACCAAGATGAAGATGGCAACGTAATAGATCGAACGTGATGCTCCTCTACTTACCTCGTCGTCTCTTTGAAGGAAGAAGTCAACGAGATGCACAATGGTCACCGACGATGATGGTCAGTGATGAGGATGAAGGGAGATGGAGATGGTCGATGACGAGGATGAAGGGATAGGGAGATGGGGTCAGAAGTTTGAGAGAAATGAAAAGGGTTAGGGTTATTTAGAGGAGTATATATAATGGCAATTTTGTAACTAAAGAAAATTTAATGACAGTGAAAAATAATAGGTGTCATATTAGGTAATATATTTATGACAATTAATATAAAACCTGTCATGTTAGCCACACATTAATCTTTTTACACTCCAGAACCTTTTTTACATGACAATTTTAAGAGACCTGTCATTAATTCCAATAACCTATTGTCATCTAAAGCCCATTTTGTAATAGTGATTCCCTTCGATACTTAACATTCACTAAAACTGATTTAAGCTTTGGAGTGAATAGAGTACGTCAATACATGCACTCTCCTACTACTGCACATTTTGCAGCTATTAAATGTATTCTAAGATATGTTAGTGGCACAGTTAGTCATGGTCTTTTATTTAAACCTGGTAATCTTCATTTGCAGTACTTTAGTGATGCTGATTGGAATGGGGATCCATCTGATAGACGATCTACATCTTGCTTTGTTATTTTTTATCAAACGTAGTCTCTTAGAGTGCCCAAAAGAAGGCTACAGTGGCTAGATCTTCTACAGAAGCTAAATATAAAGCCTTCACAAATACTGCAGCAGAGCTTAGTTAGATAAGGAAAATTCTCAAAGACTTTCACATCCACCAGTCTCAAGCTCCAGCAATCCATTGTGCCATTTTCTTGGTTTTTAACCCTGTTCTTCATGTAGAAATAAATTTCTATTTTGTTTGAGAAATAGTCATGAGAAAGGACATGGTGGTTAAGCAAGTTCCTTCTCTTTTTAAACTTAAAAACCTATTCACAAAGCCACTTCCTATTCCTCATTTCCAATTTTTGAGAGACAAACTTATCATTGAACCCCGGATAAGTTTGAGGGGGGATGTTAACTTATAGGTTTAGTTAGTAGAGTTTTTAATGGTATTATTGTCTTTTACCTTCAACTAGCCATTATGTTGTTAATTGGCTTTGTATATACTATGGCTCTCGGGTTTGTTAAAGGCTAATGAAGTATTTTGGTTTTCTGTCCTCCTTCTTTCTTCTCTTCTTCCTACAACTCTCTTCTTCTTCTTTCTCTAAAATTCTTCAGGAACAAGGTCTCAGCTTCAAATGATGCTAAATGTCAAGAACTCCCAAGCGTCAAGAACGCTGAGCCATTTTTTCCTGCCCTGATCATTCGTTCGACCATTATTCCTCTTTCAAATGACATAATGTCTTCGCTTTTCTAATTTTTCTTTCGCCGTCCAACATGCTCAAATGGTTCAAAGAAGAATGTGCCCTTAATTGTAAAGGAGTTCAAAACAGTAACCACAAGAATAAAGGGAAAGGAGTTCAAAACCCTTACGGTGGGGGTGCTTTCCCCTTTGATTTTCTCTCTGGTTCTCTCTCTAACTCTCTATTCTGATATTTGAGATAAGAAGTTGCAAATGACTTTTATGAAGTTGCACACGATTTTTATGAACGGAAAGTTTGTCTCTTTTAGTGGCATTGAAAGTAAGGTGCAAGCTTGACCAATTTAACGGTGAAAAATCGATTATTTCATTGATGATTAAAGTTGAAGTGTTTATAAGGAAAATGTTAAGAGTTGAGGAGTATAATTTAAAAATGGCTAAAGTTGAGGGTTTTAGTGAGATTAACCTTTTATTTTAAAGGTTAAATGTACATATACCCCACACTTTGGTCAGTGTTTTTCCACACACCCTAACAAAATTTTCATAAATTAAGTCTCTGTGTACTTTAATTTTTTTGTAATTAAGCCATTTCTTACACAGAAACCATTAAATTTAGAGTTTTCATTCATGTACCATATCATTTGGAATAATTAATTTATACAAAAATTGAGAGCACATCAGTTACACCTTAGACAATATCAAAACTTAATTGAAATGATATGGTACAGGAATATGAGCTTACGAGTAGCCCATTGGAAGATGGTAACTAAATATGTTACAAGCTAAGAAATACATGTGAATAATATGCTTGGATACTCTAACTTCAACTGTTTCTGTAAGACAGGGTAATTACAAAAAGCTTAAATTGTTCAGACAAAATTTATTAAAAACACGATTTTGGGATGTGAGGTTTATTTTCACATTGTATGCACAAAATCCGTTATTGGAAAAATCGAACAAAAAAACCGATGGAACTATGTAGAATTTCGTATTAATATATGATGATTTGTACAACCTCTGTTTATTAATTCTTTACAAAGAATAACCAAATTCTTCTCCTAAAGTAATTAACTTTAAATACGATGCATAATTGGCAGTGAAGTTCTCGAGTTGAAAGTCAAATCTTCTATGTTTGTAATGGTAAAATACTTGTTGAATTCTTTTGGAATCTCTAAGTTTCTCTATTATTTAGATATCAATCAAACTCGTTGTGTAGTTTGAACTTGATATGAAAGCTTCACAGTGTTCTTGAAACTTCTCTTTAAACTTTAGATCTCTGACACTAGTGGGAGTAGACTAGGATGAATTCTTTTTTAATCTTTAGGCTTTGTGCTTGTTTAAAGATCAATTGAACTCGACATGTGACTTGATTTTATGTGAATCTTTGTAGAACTCTTGAATATATTCTCTATGAACTCTATAGCTTTTTGTGTGTTCTTAGAGTTTTTGTACGTTTATGGGAAAAATATTTTATGTGAAATGAAATTTACACATATTTATCAAAGGTTTGAGGGAGGTTTATTGATGATGTCAATTCCGATCGATCTCCATAAAGATGGAAGGCAGTTATGACACATACCATAAGAAAAGGTCGTTCACTAGGATATTGTACTTCTCGAAAATACTCTCGATGTCCGTCGACGGGTCGTCCATGATGCTATTAAGCTGAGAGCTACTCTGTTTAGGAATAAGAATCTACTTAGATACTGAGAACATGTTTAAATATATTTTCACTAATATGTTTGCCTGAACGTGATGACGATGAATTAGTCTTACCAATTTACATATTTTTGCAGTAAAAAAATTTCTGGACATTTATGCAACTTGAGCTAGGAAAAGGGTTATTTTTACAGTTCTCCCTTTTTCTATTATATAAGTTTTCGGGAAAGTATGTCAACCTTGTATTTTGCGGGTACTAATTACAAATTACAGTATCATTTTCTCTAATTCTATATCCCCATATTTTGAATTTAGTAATATATAAGTCCATATAAGTAACGAATTGTTGTGAAATCTGCTTCCTTAACTACCCCACTTGACCTTTGTTATAGTACTAACATGGTAGGAAGCGTTTTCTAAATCAAATGCAAGGCATAAAAGCTGAATTTTGGAACGAGTCCTTCTATATTTGAAACAAATAGCAGTTTAATTTCATACAACAACGAGATTTTGTCAATCTTTTTTATTCTTTAGATTTCTTGCAAATAATTTTTTTAATTATAGCAAATTGTAAATAGAGATATTTACCCTTATTGTCGATTATTTGATTAATTTTTTTCTATTTTTCTCATTTTTATATATCAAACCACTAAATCTACATGTCAATACATGGAATCTAATTCCCTATTTTTGGGCAATATTAATTGTTATGATTTGATAGAATAGGGAAAAGAGAGAATAGTTTGTTTGATTTATGTTTCAGCTTTTACATTTTTTATATCTCAAACTATTAAATCTGCATGTTAATGACATGGGATCCAGATCCCATTTTTTGAAAACATTAATTGATATGATTTCATAAAATAGAGAAATACTAATTGATAGAATATTTGATGTAAACATTAAATTAATGTGTTTTTGCCTTTTTGGAAAACACTACTTGATAGAATATTTTATGTAAATATTAATTTAATATTTTTTTCCTTTTTTTAGAGAGAGAGAAACTAATACAGAGAGATTTGAGAGAGAGATATTCAGTGTGATAAAGAGAGATATTCAGTGTGATAGAGAGATATTGTGTAAATACCAATTTTATATTTTATATTTTTTAGCATTGCATTAATTTTGAGAGAGAGTGAAAGAATAATTGAGAGAGAGAATGATTGATAGAGAGAGAGAGTAATTTATATAACAATTTGATGTACATATTAATTAATTATTTTGTGCATTTTTTGTTTTTCATCGATTTTGGGAGTGAGAGAGATTTGTTGAGATTTGATGATTTGATGACTTTTTTAAATTTATAATTTATGTAATGTATATTCGTTATTTGTTGGAGCTGTTTATTAATTATTTCAAAATATATGATGAAAGACATTTACGGTAGTTAAATTATAAAAATCTTGAAATTTGAACAAACTTGACATTTCAAAAGTTTGATAAAAATCTAATTAGTTACTATGCTAGTTGTCTAAAAATCACAATTTATTTGTTATTTATAACTTGTGTATACTATTTCAAGATCGACCCAAACCCTAGGCAAGTTACATTTGGGCCTAGCGACCTACTTAAAAGGGGCCTCAAATTACAATTGTTTACCTTTTACTCTGACACCAATTTTAATTTTCTACTTTTTCTATAGAAACGATATCATTTAGATATATTTCTCATTTTAAAAACAATTTTGTCGACAACTTTTAAAAATAATCATATATATCATTTTTCTATAAATAACAATTAATCTAGCAAATTTGATTAAATTAAATAGTTTTTCAAATTTATTTAGTTACTAGTTTACTCTTTTTATTATTACATTTAAATATAACATCCTCCCTATTTTCTCTCTTTATTTATATCCATTAAATTTTCTCTTCCATCAAAATATCACTCTATATATCTCCCTCTCTCTCTCTATCTCTCTGTCTCTCTCCCACTCTCTCCCTCTCTTTCCCCCTCTCTCTCCCCTCACTATTTTTTGATCGAATTAGAGATATTATTAGACAAACTAACAAATACATCAAGGAGGCCTAAAGTCACCTAAAGTGGAGAGTTTGTCTCTAGCTACTAAGAGAGAGATGTCATGAGGAAAGGGAAAGGGATTATAATTTAAGAAGCTTTGATGGGTGCTATACCTAAAGATAACATCGGCAACTACATCTCACTTTCTCCTCATCCAAAAAACATGACAAAAACAAAAATGATTCATGAGCTTCTTAATGTGAATAACAAAATTAGAGAGATCCCAAGGAGGGAACGCTTTGCTAATAATAAAGTCAATAGTTCTTCTAGAATTACTCTCTAAGAAAATAAAAATCTTGTTATTACGTGTTGCAAGATTGTGACCCTCAGAAATGACAATGAGTTCAGCTCGATTAATATTGCCACTATTAATCTTCTTCCCGATGTCTCCGACTAAGTCTCCTTCATGGTTCCTAGTCACTACTCCAACAGAAGAAGCAAGAGGGAAGGAGGTAAAGGAAGCGTCCACATTCAATTAATACAACCGGGGGGAGGGGAGCAATGCCTAGAAACAGAAGAACTGGGAACAAAATTAGGACAACTAGGCAAATTATCATTGTACATATTTTAGAAACTAGGAATGAAACTAACATTAATCTCAACATTAGAAATAGCAGAAATAAAATCAACATTAGAAATAGCAGAAATAAAATCAGAATTAAACCTAAAGTTATAACCAACTGACCCAGTAGCAGAATAACAAGCAAACCCAGTATCAGAATTACAACCAGCAACAAAAAAACTAGCAGATCCAGGATTAGCAGAATTAGCAGACTCAATATTATGCAAAATAGAACTAGAAGAGGGAACAGAATGGCGGGAAAAGGAAGACCCAGGATTATCAGACTCAATATTATGCAAATCATCCAAGTTAGACTCGAAACAAAGTTTGCTTCAGAAGAAAAAGCATAACCACGAATAGGAAGATCAAAAGGAGAAATAAGGTTATTAGATCTACAATAATCAGAAAAATACTTAAAACATTCTTCAAGAGGTATTTTTCTAATCTATTTTAAATAGTTTGTTTCTCGAATAATTCAAGATCTGGTATTTTCCGCTGCGTCGATTCCTTCATAAGGTTATTAGATCTACAATAATCAGAAAAATACTTAAAAACATTCTTGATAGGATGGTGAGAATTCACCGATTTTCCTTCAAATGTTAAAAGATTCCTATCTTTCCAGATATACCAACAAATGCAAAAGAAAGGAGATAAGAAAAGGAGCCACCATCAAGATGAGTTTTAAGGTCAATTAATCTATCATAAATCCAATCAGTCAATTTTTGGCCAGGAATTAAAGAGACTCTAAGATGGAGAAGAGAAAGATACCAAATAGATTTAGCCTAATTACAGCCAAACAAAAGATGTTCAATAGTTTCTTCATAATTATCACAGGCATGCAAGCATTAACGGAGATAATATTCCTGTAATTAAGATTGCTTATAGTAGGGAGATAATTTAAATGCGCTCTCCACATAAACTGTTTAACTTTTTGAGGAGTTATAGCATGCCAAACCAGTTTCCAGAAATTAGATTTAATCTCATAAGAAGTAGAAGCATTAAAACCTAATTCAGAAAGCTTACCTTCAAAATTAACATGATAAACTCTCTTGACACTAAAATCACCGTTCTTTAAAAAGGGCCAGATGAGACAATCCTAAAAAACATTGCCCGCTAATTGAATAGAAAATATCTTATCCATGATCCAGGGAGGAAAAATATGACAAATAACATCCTTATTCCATCTAAATCATTATCTATAATCAAATCAGCCACATAATTAAAAGAAAGGTTTTTATAAGAAGAAATAGAAGGGCAATTCAGTATCCATTTATCATCCCAAATATTTATGCTATAACCATTACCGACTCTCCAAATACAACGATTGCTAATAACATCTCTACCGTAATAGATGCAAGTTGAATTCAACAACAAATCACTGATTGACTACTAGTCATTTCATAATAAAATAGATATTGAAATTCATTAGTTAAAGTAGAACACATCATGTTTCTACAATTGTTTCAGTCAAAATTTGATATTTGAAGTTTATGCAATTATTTGAAGATTCTATTTTTCCAATGCGTGTAAAGAATTTGAGATTAAGCCAAACCGTAATATTTCAAAATTTTAAATCAAGATCAAGATGAAGAAGATCATAGTTAAATAAAGATGACAATTATATTTTATTTGGAAGACTTATCAACATGGAGTAATGACTAATAAGTCTTATCAAATATCAAGACACAAATTATTCATGACGAAGTGAGACACAAGAAGCCCCCTTCTAAATCAATCAACAGAATCAATCTTTCAACATGTAAGCTTTAGTTTTAACTCTTTAATTTTTGCAATAAATTCTTATTATTTTGTTAGTTTATTTTAGCTTCAAGTATCTTTTTTTTTCATTTATCATCTAGAAAATTTAGATACAATCCATAGTCTCGTCATTTATTTTTTAGAACATACAAGAAAAATTCTTGATCTTTTTTTTTTTGCTTAACTGCACTTAATTTATTAATCTAAATTCTTTATTTTAGTAGCAGTCGAGAACTCTACTGCTCAACATCGCTTTCTTTATACGAAGTTAGATTTTCGAATAACTTTTAAATATGGTTCATCTGACCGAGTTTTGGGACGATCGCGCTCTAAACTCATTGGGACTTAAGTTTTGATTCAGACCATCATCTATGGTCCATGTGATTTTCTGCTTAGTACATTCACTGAGATTTTCAAGCCAAACATTTTTTTAGCACACCCCATGGCACAAATTTTGGGATTTTACACTTACTCCAAGATCTAAAGCTCAGAGTTTAGAATGACAAATTTTAATGACAAGTGTTAGATCCAAATAAATTGAAAGAGAGATAGATCAAGCTAAAGAGGCCGCAAAGTGTGCCGTTGTGATGAAGGAACAACCTCAGGGTGTTCATGATGGTATCCACATTGCATGAAAACATGCAACAATTTCGCCAAACTGTCAACCAAAATGTGCAAGCAATGAAACAAAGCATTCAAGAATCGGCCAAATTGATTCCACAACAGAAAACTATGATTGTTTGAATAAGAAAGTTTGAGCAGCCGATTTCATATCAGCCGCTTCCAGTAAGATGGAATAACTTGCTCGAAGGGTAAAATACTAAACATAACAACAAAACTCAGAGGCTTCGCAAAAATTGTGTTCGAGAGCTTAGTTGGAATATTCCATCAAGTGGAATACAAGTGAATAATGGTTGACTTATAGATTGTAAAATAAATATCGACCAGTAGCTGATTGAGTGGTATGATTATATTGTGAGACATATTAAGAACGACCAATATGATTCAAGTGTTATATAAACAAAATATGGTGTAAAGTGTTATATAAACGACCAATATGGTTCAAGTGCAACATGATATGTTTAACAACCAACAACAGAGATTTCTAAAAAGTCGTCATTGTTAGAGGCAATTAATGAGGCAAAAGTAGAACAAGTGGTGGAGAATAAAGCCGCCAGTGAATCAGAACCATTGGCATCAAAAATTAAAATGTTGGTCGAGGATAAGATTGAGCTAATAAAAGCGATAGAGTTAGAAAAATCTAAAAAGATAAGTCGTGAGAGAGATTCTTCAAATTTTCTCAAAGAAGAATATTATTTTATAAATGATCAAATGAGTCAACATATGTCTCATCTAAAAACAAATAATATGGATATGATTTTGGCGGATGAAGTAAATCTACCAAAATCTCAATTAAATTCTATATTAAATCAACTGATAAGTTAGAAATTACGAATGTTCGGCAAAACTAAGGGCCGAAGAACAAGTTATTTTAGCATGTCTAAGGAGCACTGGTTATTCTTAGTGAAAATGAAGTCTACGTTAGAGGTAAAAAGTAGACAAAAAATGTATTGAAAATTCACATTATTACTATTCTCTCTCTTCCCTAGAGCTTCTCTCTCTAAGTTCTAAGGGTTTCCTTGGTTTTTCGTGCTTCATGGTGACCTTCCTCGGGATATGGATCTGATTTTGGAGCTAGGGTTGCATACAAGTGAAGTTCGTAGTTGAAGATGAAAGAGCAGAAGAAGAATAGCATGCTTGGTTCGTTTGGCAGCACAATCACGGGTTAATCATCAAAGGTATTGGTGTCAGTTTCTTTGGAGTTTATTGACGTCCATGGTCCCAAGAGGGGACGTGGTAGGCCAATAGAAATTGCTTACCTAGCCCTAAGGACAACATGCTAGGGTTTTCAGTTTTGGCAATGGATTTAATGGTGATATTGGAGGGGAGAAGGAATTTCTTACCTTGCCCTTTTCAGTAAAAAACCTTAAAACATTAGATTGTTAGCTCTATGTTTCTATAAGATATCTTTTTATGATAACAAAACATTGAAGTTACTAATATATTTAATCAAGTTTGTATATACTATTGGAAAATTACCACAAAACATGTAGATTGAAGATCATAAATATATATTTTTTCATTAGGAGCTCACAAAGCATGAAGATTGAATATAATGAAAATATTTACTTTCATATAATTTTTATTAGGAGCTTACTCATTTCATTTATCTTTATTAAAGCTTAATTTATATAGGGATGTCTATCCTTAAATTAAGTCTCCGTCCATAACAAGTCTAACACCAAAAATCATATGCACTCTTGCACAATTGACATAAAACACGAGACGGAGATAATGACAAATTACAAACAAAGTATGTTATAATTTCAAGTCAATAAAGAGAGATGAAATTTACCTAAATAGTTTTTGGCCATATTGTGGACGTAGGGAAATGATTTTTCTAACCATGTAAAAATATTGTGTGCACATATTCTTCTCTTTTTACTTTTAACTACTTATTTTTTTACACTTTAATTTTCCGCACTTAATTTCTGCAATTTTAGTTTTGTACTTTAAGTTTCAGAAATTTATTTTATTTGCTTGCTGTATATTTTCATATTTATATTATCTCAAGCATTATTTACTTTAACGCTTTTACCTATTACTTATTTATTTATCTTTTCAAGCGTTAAACTCGTGGAATTTTGAAGTTCATTGTTGGACATTCATTTTCCACTTAAGTTCAAACAATTTTAATTTAAACATGATCATCCAATTCACTCCTCTCTTAAGTTAACATATTGATCCTACACAAATGACACTGACACCCCCTAGCTTGAAAAGATGACACATACCTTCCTTCATGTAAGGTTTCACTGACAAAAAAATTCAGATATGTTATATTTCAAACTAACACCATTAAAATTATACGTAATACAAATATTACCCCTCGTTTTATTCTAAATTCTGAAAACATTAAAACCAATTTCTTTTAATATTCAAACCAGAATGAACCTAAAAAAACTCGAGTTGACTTATGTTTCAAGTTAGAAAAATGGTTATGTCAGAATGGATATAGAGATAATAATATTTTTTCACATCTAAACTAACAGATTTTTAACTTAATAGACTTATTTGTCATTTTTCAAACTAGAGAGTGTATGTGTCATTTAGAAAAAACTACAAAGGGTGACAGAGGAATTTTTCCTCTTATATATGAATAGCCAAATTAGTATTCATCAATTTTACAAACAGACCTACCCAATCATCAATTTTAAAAGCGAATGATCATACTAAAATTCATTCATTTTACGATTAAAGTAAATAATCATCAAATTTACAATTGAATAACTAACTTAAAATTCATCAAATTTATAATCGAAACAACCGAAACTCATCAATTTTACAGTAGAGCTAAACCAAAATTCATCAATCGAGCTAAACCAAACCCATCTCTTGGCAGCATTTTATTATGTTATCAAAAAGATTTAAAAAATTGAGTTATGTTACAAGAGATAAAAAACACATCAAAATTTTAAAAGAAATAGGTAATGGATAACCGTTGGATTCCATACACTAATGAGTATTACCCATACCCACCCCATCCAACTTATAACAGTTTATGGGGCGGGTGTTGAGATTAAAAGTAGTGTGCGTATGAGACAAGTAAATTCAAACCCACATTATACATGCCCATTGACAACCCTACCTTATCCCATGGGATCACAAGTATTTGACATAATTGATTTTTGGTATAAGTAGTTGCTCAATTGAAAGAGTTTTAGGGTTGAAGAGTCTCAAAATGAAGTCACCGCCTTGATGAATTCTCTTACATTCTCTCCTTCTCTCCACCTGACTTTTAAGTGATTTTTACTACATTTTCCCTTATATGTAGCTGACATCCGCCACAGGTAAACAACAACCTCTCAGGTTCCTGATTGATTCTACCATGGAGGCCACTAGAAACACTACAAGGAAAATGGTTTTAGCGACTAAATTCTAGTTTGGTCGTTAAAAGTTATGTTTTTGGCAACAAAATTTATTTTCGTCCTTAAAAGATTAACTGGCCACAAAAACTTTGCCGACTAGATTAAAACTTTCGTCGGTAAAAGTTTTAATTTTATGACCAAACATAAACTTTGTTAGGAAAAGTTTGTCCATTCTTTAGTTCAAATGATGTGGTTTTAACTAGGCAATGACATTCTCATTTGTGATTTTTAGACAACTGGCATAGGTATAGTAACTAGTTAGATTTTTATCAAGTTTTTGAAAATATTAGATTTTTGTCAAGTTTGTTTAAATTTCAAGATTTTTATAATTTAAATATTGTAAATGCCCTTCATCATGTATTTAAAATCATTAATAGAAAACTCCAACAAATAAGGAATTTACATCTCATAAATTATAAATTTAAAAAAAATCATCAAATCTCAACAAATCTACTCAAATCTCTCTCTCAAAATCGATGAAAAAATGCATAAAACAATCAATTAATATTTACATCACATTATTATATAAATTTCTCTCTCCCTCTCTCAATTATTCTCTCACTCTCTCAAAATTAATGCAAAGCTAAAAAAGTATAAAATAGTAAATTGGTATTTACATAATATCTCTCTATCAAACCAAAAATCTCTCCCTATCAAACTGAATTCTCTATCGATCTCTCTCTCATGAAAAAGGAAAAAATATTAAATTAATATTTACATAAATATTCTATCAATTAGAATTTTCCAAAAAGACAAAAACACATTAACTTAATGTTTACATCAAATATTCTATCAATTAGTATTTCTCTATTTTATGAAATCATATCAATTAATATATTTTCAAAAACTGGGTTTGGACTCCGTATCATTAACATGCAGATTTAATGGTTTGAGATAAAAAATGGAAAAGACGAAAAAAATTCGAACAAACTATTCTCTCTCTTTCCCCTATTATATCAAATCTTAACCATTAATATTACTCAAAAATGAGGATTGACATGTAGATTTAGTGGTTTGATTTATAAAAATGAGAAAAACAGAAAAGAAATTAATCAAATAATTGACAATAAGGGTAAATATATCTATTAATAAAATGCTATAAGTAGAATATTATTTGACAGAAATCTAAAGAATAAAAAAGATTGACAAAATCCCAATTGGCTGTATGATATTAAATTGCTATTTGGTGCAAGAACATAGTAGAGCATAATCACATATTAGTATGAGTCTCTTAAGAAAACAAGTTTGGCAGTTTCAAATCTAGAAGGATTCGTTCCAAAATTCAGCTTCTGTGCCTTGAAATTGATTTAGAAAATGCTTTCTACCATGTTAGTACTATAACAAAGGTCAAGTGGGGGCAGTTGATGAATAAGATTTCACAGCAATTCATTATTTATATAGACTTATATATTCACTAAATTGAAAATATAGGGATATAGAATTAGAGAAAATGTTACTGTAATTAGTACCTGCAAAATACAAGAAGGTTGACATACTTTCCCGAAAACTTATACAATAGAAAAAGTATGTATTTGTGTTCACCGTATAATATTAATATATGATAAATTTTATTACATTTGACTCATAAGATAAAGATGGTGCCATGCCTTTACTTTTTTGAGAAAAATGAATTATGGTAGATTGACCTTAAAAAATCAATAAGTTTGTTTTTCATTGATCAACTAATTAAAATAAGTGTTAGTTATGTGTGCTTGAGGAGAAATTTTTGGTCAATCACAACTTGTCATGTCATGGTTGGTGGGTCTAAAGCTGACAAATTAAAAGTCACCAAGTGCATCTTTAGATACCAATTAAATTATGTCAAGTGCCAATAAATAATTCTTAACGACATATGAGAAGTCGTCACATGTATTGATGATAGATCGTGATAGATAAAACATTGACACATGTCATTCTGAATAGCTAGTAAAAATTGGTAAGACTAATTCATCGCCACGATGTTCGGGAAAACATATTAGTGAAAATATATTTATCCGTTTTCTCAGTGTCTAAGTAGATTCTTGTTCCTAAACAGAGCAACTCTTAGTTTAGTAGCATCGTGGATGACCCATCGACAAACGTCGAGAGTGTTTCTGAGAAGTACGGTATACTAGTGAATGACCTTTTCTTTAGGTATGTGCCATAACTGCCTTCCATCCCTGTGGAGATCGGTTTGAATTGACGTCATCAATAAACCTCCCTCAAACCTTTGATAAATGGGTGGAAATTTTATTTCATAGAAAACAGTTTTCCCATAAACATACAGAAACTCTTAGAAGACACAAAAAAGATATAGAGTTCATAGAGAATACATTCAAGAGTTCTACAAAGATTCACATCAATTCAAATCACACGACGAGTTCAATTGATATTTAAACAAGCACAAAGCCTAAATATTAAAAAAGAATTCATCCATGTCTACTCCCACAAGTGTCAAAGATCCAAAGTTCAAAGAGAAGTTTTAAGAACACTGTAAAGCTTTCAAATCAAGTTCAAACTACACAATGAGTTTGATTGATATCTAAATAATAGAGAAACTTAGAGATTCTAAAAGAATTTATTCAATTCTTCTCCCATACGAGGTCCATGCTTGAAAGAGAAATCTTCAAATCAAGTTCCAAGTTATTGAATAAGCTTGATTATCTAATGATCAAGCGTGAAGCCTAGAGATTTAAGAAGAATTCATCAAGTATTTTACCATCACAAACGTAAAAGATTTGAATTTCATTGCCAATTATGCCTCGTATTTAACATTAATTACTTTAGGAGAAGAATTTGATCATTCTTTGTAAAGAATTAATAAATTGAGGTTATACTTATCATCATATATTAATATGAAATTCTACATAGATCCACCAATTTTTTTGTTCGATTTTTCCAATAACAAAATTTATACATACAATGTGAAAATAAACCTCGCACTTTTGGTGTCATCACATCCTAAAATAATGTTTTGAATAAATTTTGTCTTAACACTTTAAGCTTTTTGTAATTACCCCGTCTTACGAAGTTGTTGAAGTTAGCGTATCCAAGCATATTATTCACATATATTCCCTAACTTGTAACATATTTAGTTACCATCTTCCAATGGGCTACTCGTAAGCTCATATTCATGCAACATATCATTTCAATTAAGTTTTGGTATTGTCCAATGTGTAAGTGATGTGCTCTCAATTTTCTTTTATAAATTAACTGTTCCAATTTTTTTTTGAATAATTTTGTTACAAAAGATTTTTGTAGGTTGAGATGCACAAAAACTCTAAATTTCATGGTTTCTGTGTAAGAGAAATAGCTTAATTACAAAAAATTTAAAGTACACAAAGACTTAATTTGTGAAATTGTGTTAGGGTGTGTGGCAAAACACCAAACAATTTGTGGGGTATTTGAACATTTAACCTTTAAAATAAAGGTTAATTTTACCAAAAACCCTCAACTTTAGCCATTTTTAAATTATACTCCTCATGTAAGACCCGACTTTTATGGTTAGTATACTGGCTAATTATTTTTCCTAGAATGATTAAGTATTTTCTTAGTATAGCTCTTATTATTATTATTGTTTTATTTTCTTAGATAATTATAATATACACATTTTTTTTATTGTAGGTTTTGCATCATTATTTTACTATTGAAAAAAACAATTGAAATGTGTAGAAGAAAGAAACTACTCTTTGTTGATAACTAATTTGAAATTTAACTACCCCCATATGAGCAACAAAGCACCCACGTCTCCTCTTTTCACTGGGGTAGTTATTTAGTTCAAATTCCTTGTGTTCATGAGTGGAGAACTTCCACTTTTCTCTTAGTCTCTCTTAAACGGCAATCATAATCCCTACCTCTCTATTACTTTTGTTGTTTAATCTCTCTGAAATCTTACAACTCTTTGTCCTTTAACCATTTTCAATTATTCCTCTTTGATTTTTATCAGTGATCAATCACCCTCTTTGAATTTCCAAATCCTATCTCAACAACAAAATTTTAGTACAGTTCTCAAATCCTATTGAACAAATATGAGTTTAAGCATTCCCTTTCAATCAAAAAGAAGATTAAACTATCAGTAATTATTCTTAATTTTAATTACTCTTTTGTAAAACTCAACCTTAAATGTGATTCCTTCAAAAGTACTTTAAGTTATGAATTTTATCAAGAAGATCATATCATTTTGTTACTAAAAAATCATTGTTAACGTGTTCTGAATTTAGTATTTTAATGTGTACTTCGAGTAGAATAAAAAAATGTTGTTGTGGGTTAGCGGTGAAAATTCTGACAGTAGAGAGAAATGATTTTCTCTTTGCTAAGAAATTATTGTAAAAATTCTGAAACTATTATTACTATTATTACTATTATATAAGACATTATTCCTACTTTTTTTAAAATTTCATAATTTTAAAAATTCATTTGCATGGTCAAAATATTTCTCATATCCCCTTTAGAAATCTGAAAATTGGGAGTAGACCACTTTAGTTTCTGTGGCTCCGTTTCCAGCATAAATTACATCATTTTTCACCAAATATGTTACAGTAGTTTGTTATCATACGTATATACAGTTCTGTAAACTTTCATAATTTTTAGATAAGATATGATATACCAAATGTGTAGATAAACTTGTAAATCTGAATTTTATTTTACTGCAAGACAGACCATAGTTAATGATGATTTTTCAATATGAAAATTCATACAAAAAATTATAAACTTTTAAATCAAGATCTATGAGACATGCATTAATGTTCAGAATTAATATTGTAATTTTTCATATTTGGTACAACTTATAATGAATTTTCAAATCCAGCATCCAAACTGTTATTTTTTCATTAGTGTTTGAAAACATTTAAGAATGTGAGTTTTCTCCTTTATCCTTTCAGGACTTGAAATTTATGAACTTAAAGAGATATATAAGGTAAGTGAAATTTTCATATATAATGGTTTGAATTGTATGTCTGAAAATTTATAATGGAACTCTGTTTGTATTTTATGATATATAATGTTCTATGATGTTATCTTTGTTCTTGCTATTGTCAAATTATGATGTTAATGTGTTATGTTAGGTTATATGATTGATAATTTAATATATGTTATAAGATGAGGTGTATGAATGCATGAAAGAAATTACTCTGTGCCATTAGAGTCACGTGCCCACCATTCTACTCTGTTTGCCTTGTCTTTCGGGAAAGGTCTCTGTTTGTCTAATTCTTAGGGAAATGGTCTCTGTTATATGCTTTGGTTAGTTTTGTGGGAAGGTATTAGTGCTACTAGTTCCACCTCTATGAAGGTGCAGAGTAGTACTCGTGAGAAAGGTCATCTGTACTTACCTTACAGCTAACAATTACTGACGGATAATCTCTATTCTGGGTGTGATGGTGAACTTTAATGGAAGTTGGCCAGCGAACTCTGTAAGAAAGATCTGAAAAGTATGCATGTTTTACGATTTGTATGTGACTGTGAACTTTGTTCAGTTTTGTATATGTAATATTTTACTTACTGAGTATATTTTTATATAATCACTCCGTTTTCTATAAATTTTTAGATAATGATAATATTGATGAGTAGTTTATTATCGAAGAGGCCTAGAGTCTCTAGCAAAGGACGTGAGTCATCGAGTTGTATTTAAAAGTCTTAGTATTTGTTTATTTGAGGTTGGGTTTTATTTAAGTTAAATCGTGAGACTTCAAAACACGCCATCTTGGTTCTTGAATGTTTTGATTAGTAAAATTTCATTTTATGTAATTAGGAGTTTGATGAAGGATTTGATTTTCCATAATATATTATCGTATTTAATGTGAGTATATTTTTTATTTTTTTTAAAAAATTTACCTAGCTTCCATGATGATTTTGGTAAAATATTTAACTAAAACTTGGTTAAATTTTTGGGTTGTTACTCCATAACTCTAACATTTTCCTTATAAAACACTTCAACTTCAATCATGAATGAAAAAAAATCTATTTTTCACCGTTAAATTGGTCATGTTGCACGTAACTTTCAATGCCATTAAAAGGGACAAATTTTCCATTCATAAAAATCATCTTCGACTTCATAAAAGTCGTTCGCAACTTCTTGACTAAATTATCAGAATAGACAGTTAGAGCGAGAGAACTAGAGAGGAAAAAAGTCAGAGAGAGAATGAAACAGAGAGAGAAGACATAGAGGAAACAAAGAGAAAAAGAGAGAGCTAGAGAGAGAAAGAGAAATCAGAAGGAGAAAGAATGAGAGAGAATTACAAAGAGAAATAGAGAATATAGAAAAAATCAAAAGAGAGAGAGAGAGGAGCAGACTTACCAAAGGTGGATTGCTGCAACTCAAGAAACAAAGGAAGAGAGACGGAATGAGAGAGATAGGACACATAGTAAGTTTTAGGTTAAATTAAATGTTTGAGAGAGAGAGAGAGCTAAAGTGCAAGATTTAGGTTAAATAAAAGGCATGACTTCTTAGTGGAAGATAATATTTAGGAAAAATTTTACTGACACCCCTTGAAGTTTCATTAAATGATAGCTACACCACTTCTACTAACATTTTTTACTCCTTTATTTTTATTTCTTCTTTATTGTTCCCTTATCTACCAAGCTCAAACCCAAGAATTAGGGTCTTCCACTATAAGCTTCACAAATTGGAAGACCTAGGACCTGGGGGTGGTGCTCGAAGCTGCGCAGATGGGTGATGACGCATGTGGGTGGTTTCTTTCCCCTTTCGCAGAGTGTGTTTCTTTCCCCTTACGGTGGGTGCTTTCCCTTTTGATTTTCACTGACTTAGGGGTAAAATGCCCAAAACCGGGAATGGACTCTTAACTGTTTTGCAGTAACTGGGAAATGTAGATTGCCCCTTTGATTTTCACTAACTCAGGTACTTTCCCCTTTAACTTCTTATTCTTTTACTAGTTTAGGGCATGGTGAGAAAGATTCACTTTAAGTTCTCTCTGGCTGCTTGTGAATACTTCCATACTTTAGGTTGAAACCATCTATTACCACTATAAAAGTTTCTAATTCTTTCAAAATGTTTCATAGTTCTCTTTAGAAGGAGATGATTTTCTGAGGAAGGAGATGATTTTCAAAGAAGGTGTTCTCGAATATGGAAAATGTGAGACCAAATTAGATAAGTCAGGGTATTTTGGTAATTTATTCTCACTTGGTCGCGCTTTAACTGAGGAACATTATCTAAGAGTGTGAGTGTCCATACTTAAAAATGATAAATGTGTGGGTGGTATTTTTAAACCTAGAGGGAGTGTGAGTATCATCTTATAAAACCTCTAGGGTGTTAATTGAATTTTCCCTAATATTTAAGGGTCTCTGAAAAGTCTTATATGAAGTTGCGAATACATTATAGTTATAAATGCAATTTAAGTTGTGATGACCTTAAGTTTATTACCTGATGTTGGAGAATAAATATACAAAACTAGTTAATTGTGTAGTCAAAGAAGTAAATTTTGAAAAACTTCCCTTTATTCTTGTGGTTTACTATTTTGAACTATTTTGCGTTTAAGGGCACTTTCTTCTTTGAACCATTTGAGCATTGATGGATAACAAATGACCAATTGGAAAAGCAAAGACATTATGCCATCTGAAAGAGGAATAATGATCGAACGAATGATCAGGGCAGGAAAAAATGGTTCAGCGTGCTTGACACTTAGGAGTTCTTGACAATTGGCATCATTTGGAGTCATGACCTCATTCCTGAAGAATTTTAGAGAAAGAAGTAGAAGAGAGTTGCTGGAAGAAGGAGGAAAGAAAACCAAAATACTTCATTAGCCATTAACAAACCCGAGAGCCATAGTATATACAAAGCCAATTAACAGCCTAACGGTTGTTAATGGTAAAAGACAATAATACCCTTAAACTAACTCAACTAAGTTAGCCTATCACTTAACATCTCCCTCAAACTTATTTGGGGATCAAGGATAAGTTTATCTCTAAAAAATTGGAAATGTAAAATAGGTAGTGGCTTTGTGAATAAGTATGCAAGTTGAAAAAGAGAAGGAACATGCTTAATCAGCAGGTCCATTCTCATGACTCTTTCTCAAACATAATGACAATCTATTTCTACATGCTTAGTTCGAGCATGAAGAACATGAATGGAAGTAAGGAAATGGATGAAGTATTGTCATAATAGATTGCTAGAGCTAGAGACTGGTGAATGTGAAAGTCTTTGAGAATTTGTCTTATCCAACTGATCATTATTGCAGTATTTGCTAAGGCTTTATATTATACATATGTAGAAAATCTAGCAACTGCAGCCCGCCTTTATTTGAGATGGTGCGAATTTAATTAACATCAGTCACGTTTTACTGTTATTCACAACTATGACGGATTTCCCTTGATATTGTTCCCTCTCAAGGTAAGTATTCATGCATGGTTTATAGTGGACACAAGGCTTGGAAGCTTGTATGTCCATTTGGACACTCCTCAATGCTTTTCTGTAGAGATGTATTCGGCAGACCTTAATATTCATGGAAAACCGGAGGATGACAAGGTATCTTATTTGTTATTTTCAAACTCTCTAGCTTAGGATTTGCTAAGTCTTATTTTTATTCATCCAATTAACCCTAATACAAATAGCTGACTTTGTAAAAAAAAATGGATGACATTTGATTTTCCACCTTATTTTACTCTCATGAGATTATAAATACATTGAATTTTCAAAATTATTATGATAATTGTGTACTTTTATTTTCTTATATTCATCAATGAACCACATGAGTTGAAAAAATATGGAAAGTAAGTATTTGGTGAGGAACAATATGATGTATACTTAAATTTATTAAATATGGCTACAAAGGGTATAATTAATATATTTTTGTACAAGTTGTCATTCACGTTTTTCTTTTTACAGATTTATGAAAATATAAATCTTATACATAGTATTGTCTAGTTAAATAAGGAGGACGCATGAATATATATAATTTTTAATTGGGCAAGGCACCATCACATAATTTTTTGGATGCAAATTAATGTTTTTTATGTCTATTATATGTAGACTTTGATCTTAAATTATAGATGGTTGTATTAGGTACTTTACGTAAAAGCTTTGGTGTTTGAAAAAAAAATAAACTTGTTGAAGATGAAGTGTAAATTATATTTTATTAGTTCATTATAAAATGTCCAATCTAACACTACTTGAATGTATTAGGCGAAAAGTTATGATAAACATCATGGGAGAAAATTAAACATATATTAAAGTGAAGAAAATGAAACTTTTTTTTAATATGCTCCATTTAGACAACATACTAAATTTTCATTTAGACTCTTTAAATAAAATAAATTAGCTATAACCTTTTATACGAATGAAGTTTAGAAAATTTGTTTAAATAATTAGAAGCATGAAGATGCATGAAAGTTCTCCTAAGCAAGATTGAGATCTCATATACTTATTTTTAACTCTCTCTATTTCTCCCTATAAATATAATATTTCCTTCATCCAAACTACAACCATCAAATTCCCTCAACAACTATCTTCCATACTAATTCAGTAACTTGAACTAACTTTTTCTTTGTTTTGCTTTTCCTTTGTTTTCTAAGATAATGTTTTCCATTTCTAAGGACATTGCTTCATGATGCAACAATCATCCTTATAAGGATGATAACGGTGATGAATGCCAATATAATGTAGCAGCTTGCCTCGAAGGAGATTGTCGTGGTGATGATGCAAACTATGATTATGACCCAGCAGTATACATGAAAATGGATGGCGATGATAAGGATACATACTACTATGGTGCTCCAGCGGCTTGTATAGAAGAAGATGGTAATGATGACGATGCAAATTATGACTACGCACCCGTGGCATGCATGCTAAGGAAAGATGTTGCTTTGTTGTAATGAAATATATATATGTGTGTGTATGAATTTTTGTCAAGTGGAGGGAGAATTACACTGGTATTTTAGATTTGAGTTTCAAATTTAGATGTTCGAAGTCTCAATTATGAATATTAAGTTAATGCCCCGGTCATAACGAAATATGTATTTACTAGTTTATATTAAAAGTAGTATTTATGACTTTTATACACATCCACATACCGTGGTGTTATTGAGGTTTCAGAATTGTTCATTTACTAATCCAATAATGAATAAAATAATTATTAAAATTTTTGAATAAGGGGAGTGTTATATGTTAGATTATGATCAATAAATAATTATTGATTCAAGTTACCACACAACCTATAATTTGGTACAGGGCTACTACTTCACAAAATACTTACATATATATACACACATTTACATAAATAAAATCTGTATATGCATGTATATTATGCATATTCAATTGTATGCATAAGGTTTTTGGAGGAAAGTGAGGTATTAATTATGATTTATATATAGATAAGTAAGGTTGTTCAAGTGGTTTAAACCTCTTCATCTATTTTTCATGAGAGCGATTAACTTAACAGTAAGTCATATTGGTCCTCCAATCTCGAATTATAAATATATCTTTGACAAAAAAGACATGAGTTTTACATGCGTATGCACAATCAAAAATTTTCACATATTAGCTATGATATGCCAAATTGATGTGTATCTCCCATCCACAAATATTGCGGCCCTAATTTGTTGCATATCCTATTAATCTGCTCATTTGTTAAAAAATAGAAGTCATGGAGTTGTCTAATTGTTAACATAAGTCCAAACATATAAACATTAATAATCAATCCAACACAAGCCAAATGTCTTTTTTTGTGTCAATTACGGTGTTAATTTTCTTGCATGAGCATTACATTTTGATAGAAAACCTTGTCAATTGCAAGTTTGTGTGTCTCATACGATCTCTCCCTTATGTTTTAACCTTTGTCCGAAATGACATATTAATGCTTCAAATATTTCAAAGTCTAAAACAAACTAGTGTTCCCTCATCTTTTAGCACTTTAGTCTCTCAATTTTAAAAAGTGACACTTTATTTCCACAGCTTTTACATGGTTCATTTCTAGTGACCTCTATGATAGAATCAGTCGAGAGCCTGAGAGGTTGTGGTTTACCCTATGGCGGATGTTACATACAAATAAGGACAAACATAGTAAAAATTGTATAAAAGTCAGGCGGAGAGAAAGAGAGAATGTAAGAGAATTCGTCAAGGTGGTGACTTTGTTTAGAGACTCCATCAACCCTAAAATTCTTTCAAAGGAGCAACTACTTATAAAAGAAATGAATTATGTTAAATACATGTGATCGCATGGGTTAATGGTAGGGTTGTCAATGGCTACATATAATGTGGGCTTGAATTTACTTGTCTCGTGCCGCACACTATTTTTAATATCAACGCCCACCCCATAATTGTTGTAAGTTGGATCAGGCGGGTATAGGTAATACAAGTTAGGGTATGGAATCCAACGGTTCTCCATTACTTCTTTCTTTTAAAATTTTGATGTGTTTTTTTATCTCTTGTAACATAACTCATTTTTTTAATATTTTGATAACATAATAAAATGGTTGTCAAGAGATGAGAGAATTAAAGTATTATAAAGTTTGATTATAAAATTGAAGAATTTGATTTAGTTTAATTGGAAAATTGATGAATATCGGTTTGTTTCGATTATAAAATTGATGAACTTCAAATTGGTTATTTAAATATACAATTGATGAATTTTAATTTGGTTATTCAATTGTAAAATTGATGATTCTATTACTTTAACTGTAAAATTAATGAATTTTAGTATAATCATTCAATTATTAAATTGATGATTGGGGTAGGTCAGATTGTAAAATTGATGATTGGGGTAGGTCAGATTGCAAAATTGATGAATTTTAGTTTGGCTATTCAATTATAAATGGAAAAATTCCTCTAACACACTTTGTAGTTTTTCCTAACTAACACATATACTTTCTAGTTTGAAAAATGATAAATAAGTTCATTATGTTAAAAATATGTTAGTTTGGGTGTGAAAACATATTATCCTGATAACCAATCTGACCCAACCATTTTTCTAACATGAAATATACGTCTACCCAAGTTTTTTTATATAGTTCATTCTAGTTTGAATATTAAAAGAAATTAGTTTTAATGTTTTCATAATTGAGAATAAAATGAGGGATAATCTCTGTATTACGTATTTTTTTAATAGTGTTAGTTTAAAATTTAACAGATCTGATTTTTTTGTTCGTGAAACCTAACATGAAAGAAGGTATGTGTCATTTTCAAGTTAGGGGTGTCAGTGTCATTTGTGTAGGATCAATATGGCAACGGGCCATGAGGGGAGTAATCGGGTGATCATGTGCAAATTAAAAATATTTCGAACTCAGCTGGAGAATGAATGTTCAAGAATGAACTTCAAAATTCTACGAGTTTAACGTTTGAAAAGATAAATAAATAAGTAAGTGTAAAAGTGTTAAAGTAAATAATGCTTGAGATAATATAAATATGAAAATATACAACAAGCAAATAAAATAAATTGTTGAAACAAAAAATGCAGAACTTAAATTGCAAAAATTAAGTGTGGAAAATTAAAATGTAAAAAGATAAATAGCAAAAAATAAAAAGAGAAAACGGAGAAGAAGATAAGCACACGATATTTTTACGTGATTTAAAAAATCATTTTCCTACGTCCATGTTCCAAGGCCGCTCTTAGAGATTTTTAATCTCACGATCTTCTTAAGGATGAAGACCAAACCTTCTAAACCCAATTGGTTTATGGTTGCTTTAATAAAGGTAAATGAAATGAGTAAATTCCTAATAAAAATTATATGAAAGTAAATATTTTGATTATCTTCAATCTTCATGCTTTTCAAACTTGATTAAATATATTCGTAACTTCAATATTTTGTTATCATCAAAAGCTATCACATAAAGATATAGACCTAAAAATCTACCGTTATATGGTTTTTTTTTACCGAAGAGGGCAAAGCACGAAATTCCTTCTCCCCTCCAATATCACCATTAAATCCATCGTGTAAAGTAGGAATATGTGAATATGTCTTTATGCTTAAAGGAAAAAACATCATTAATAACTTTAACATTGTTTTGTTCTCCGTTGGCTAAAACTGGAAACCCTGGCATGTTGGCCTTAGTGCTAGGTAAGCAATTCTAATTTTTAGGAGGCCAACGACATCCCCTCTTGGGACCATGGGAATCAATATACTTCAAAGAAGATGACGCCAATACCTTTGATGATTCATCCGTGATTGTACTACCAAACGAACCAAGCATGCTATAATTATTCTTCTATTTCATTTTCAACTTCGAACTTCACTTGTATGCAACCCTAGCACAAACTTAAGTCCAGATCTCAAGGAAGATCACCATGAAGCACAAAAAATAAAGGAAACCCTAGGAACTTAGAGAGAGAAGCTCTAGGAAAAAAAGAGAGAGTAATAATAATGTGAATTTTCAGTACATTCTTTGTCTACTTTTTACCTCTAACATAGACTTCATTTTCTCTAAGAATAACCAATGCTCCTTAGACATGCCAAAATAACTTGTTCTTCGGCCCTTAGTTTAGCAAAAATCATATCCATCATATTTGTTTCTAGATGAGACATATGTTGCCTCTTTTAATCATTTATAAAAATATATTCTTCTTTGAGAAAATTGAAGAATCTCTCTCACAACTTATCTCTTTGGATTTCTTAACTCTATCACTTTTGTTAGCTCAATCTTATCCTTACCAATATTTTTATTTTTTATGCCAATGGCTACAATTCAGTGGCAGCTTTATTCTCCACCAATTGTTCAATTTTCGCCTCATTAATTGACTCTAACCATGACCACCTTTTAGAAATTATTGTGCTATGTTGTTGTACGAGTGAACGTTAGCAGCACAACTCTTTATACCATATTTTAATGATATAACAGTTGAACCATATTGGTCGTATGTCTTACAATATAATCATTCCACTCAATCAACTACTAGTCTATATTTATTGTACAGTCTATTAGTTGACCATTATTAACTTGTATTTCTCTTGATGGAATATTCCAACTTAGATGTTTGTCGCAACGTGCGTGCGACGCGGAGCGGCGATTAAAAAAATTCATTTTTGTTTTAGGAAAAAGAAATTTAGAGTCGCCACCAATCATTTTAGGGTGTGATTGGTCACCTAATTTTAAAAAGAAATTTTTTTTTTGGTCTACGAAAACTCAAAGTTGGTTCGGGAGTCGTTTGTGTGTGGGGAAGGTATTAGCACCCCACAACACGCATTGTAAAATGGTTACCAAATTTGATCAAATGCTATCCATTTTTTTATTTTAATGCAAAGGTTAAAAAGATTTATTTTTTGAATGTCCCATTTGAGGAATTTTGTATCATAGAAATGACAAAATAAATTACTTTTTAATGGGTGGCTCAAAGACCATTAAAAAAAATACCTTTTTCGTATTCTCATATCTTTTAAAATCAAAACATTATTAGAGTTATTTTCGGTATCCCAAGAATAACTC
>QANY01007738.1:894589-961846 GCA_003255025.1 Datisca glomerata
TCTTTTTTCAATTTTTACTTTTTAGTCTTCTTTTTTCAATTTTTACTTTTTAGTCTTCTTTTTTCAATTTTTACGTTTTAGTCTTCTTTTTTCAATTTTTACTTTTTAGTCTTCTTTTTTTAATTTTTACTTTTTAGTCTTTGGACCACTTTTCTTATTTTAGTATTGGATTAGCTTTCAAATTATACAAATAGTCTTGGATTATTAAAAGAGTCAAAATATAAAACATGTATATTTCATGTATTAGGCCGGATAAAATACGGTATCTACATTGTTGAACACAATTTTGGCCAAGTCTCCGAGTTTGGTTGTTATGTTCAGTATTTTTCCGCTTGGGCAAGTTATTCTATCTTGCTGGCAGGGACTGGTACGAAGATGGCTGCTCAACACCTTCTTATTGTATTGACCATAGTTTTCCGTTGTGGAATCAATTTGGCCAATTCTCCAATGCTTTGTTGCATGGCTTGCACATTTTGGTTGAAAGTCTTACAAGATTGTTGCAGGTTTTCACACAACGTGGATACTATCATGAATAGCCTGAGGTTGTTCCTTCATCACAACGGCACACTTTGCGGCCTCTTTAGCTTGATCTATCTCTCTTTCAATATATTTGGATCTAGCACTTGTCATTAAAAATTTTCATTCTAAACTCTAAGCTTTAGATCTTGTAGTAAGTGTAAAATCCCAAAATTTGTGCCATGAGGTGTGCCAAAAAAATATGTTTGGCTTGGAAATCTTGGCCAACGTACTAAGCAGAAAATCACATGGACCACGAATGGTGGTTTGAATTAAAACTTACGTCCGTATGATTTTAGAGCGCAATCATCCCAAAAATCGGTCAAATGAACCAAATTTTAAAGTTATTCGAAATCTAACTAAAACGAAAAAATTTAGATTAATAAACTAAGTGAAATTAAGAAAAAATAAGATCAAGAACTTTTCTTGAATATTCTAAAAAGTAAATGACAAGATTATAAATTGAATCTAAATTTTCCCGATGATAAATGAAAAAAAAAAGATAGTTGAAGCTAAAATAAATTAATGAAATAATAGGAGTTTATTGCAAAACTTAAAGAGTTTAAACTAAGGTTGCATGTTGAAAGATTGATTATGTTGATTGATTTTGAAGTGGCCTTCTTTTGCTTCACTTGGTCTTGGTCTTCTTATATAGCTTGAACAATTTGAATCTTGATAGTTGATAAGACTTATTGGTCTTTACTCCATGTGGATAAGTCTTTCAAATAATATATAATTGTCATCTTTATTTAACTATGATCTTCTTCATTGTGATCTTAATTTAAAGTTTTGAGATATTGCGTTGGATTAATCTCTTATTATTAAAAAGCATTGAAAAATAGAATTATACGAATAATTGGATAAACTTTAAATATCAAATTGTGACTCGTACAATTATATAATCCAGAGTGATTGTAGAAACACTTTTGGACATTCATAGATTACATTCGGTGAATAGATTTTAGCACTAAAAACGTGATGTGTTCTACTTTAACTAATGAATTTCAATCTTGACTTTATCATGAAATGACTAGTATTCAGTTAGTGATCTATTGTTGAATTCAAATTACATTTGTTACAGTAGAGATGTTCTTAGCAATTGTGCTACTTGGAGAGTCGGTAATGGTTACAGCATAAATATTTGGGATGATAAATGGATACCTAATTACCCTTCTATTTCTTCTTATAAAAACCATTCTTTTAATTATGTGGCTAATTTGATTATAGATAATGATTTTAGATGGAATAAGGATGGTATTTGTCATATTTTCCCCCCTGGATCCTTTCTATTCAATTAGCTGGCAATGTTTTTCAAGATCATATGACCCCTTTCTAAGAATGGTGATTTTAGTGTCAAGACAGGTTATCATGTTGTTTTTTAAGGTAAGCTTTCCGAATTATGTTTTAATGCTTCTACTTCTTATGAGATTAAACCTAATATTTGGAAACTGGTTTGGCATGCTAAAACTCCTAAAAAAGTTAAACATTTTATGTGGAGAACGCTTTTGAATTATCTCCCTAATAGAAGCAATCTTAATTAAAAGTATATTATCTCGGTTAATGCTTGCACGTCTGTGATAATTATGAAGAAACTATTGAACATCTTTTGTTTGGCTGTAATTAGGCTAAATCTATTTGGTATCTTTCTCCTCTCCATTTTAGAGTCTCTTTAATAAAAGGCCAAAAATTTAGATTGAACTAAAACTCAACCTGATGGTGGCTCCCTTTTCTTATCTCTTTTCTTTTGCATTTGTTGGTATATCTGGAAAGATAGGAGTCTTTTTACATTTGAAGGAAAATTGGTTAATTCTCGCCATACTATCAATAATGTTTTTAAGTATTTTTATGATTATTGTAGAACTAATAACCGTATTTCTCCTTTTGATATTCCTATTTGTGATTATGTTATTTCTTCTAATGCAAACTCTGTTTCTGATTTTTTTCTGACAAATAATTCTGAGTCTAACTTGGATGATTTGCATAATATTGAGTCCTCCAATCCTGGGTCTTCTTTTTCCTGCCATTCTGTTCCCTGTTCTAGTTATATTTTGCATAATATTGATTCTACTAATTTTGCTAATCCTATGTCTGCTAGTTTTTGTTTGTTGCTGGTTGTCATTCTGATACTGGGTTTGCTAGTTATTATGCTACTGGGTCAGTTGGTTATAACTTTAGGTTTAATTCTGATTTTATTTCTGCTATTTCTAATGTTGATTTTAATTCTGCTGCTTGTATGTTTTCTACCTCTAATTTCGGTTATAATCATACTGAGATTAATGTTAGTTTCATTCCTAGTTTCTCTATTATGTACAATGATAATTTTCCTAGTTGTCCTAATTTTGTTCCCAATTCTTCTATTTCTAGGCATTGCTGGATTGCCCCTCCCCCTGGTTGGATTAAATGTAATGTGGACGCTTCCTTTACCTCCTTCCCTCTTGCTGCTTCTGTTGGAGTAGTGGTTAGGAACCATGAAGGAGACTTAGTTGGAGCCATTGGGAAGAAGATTGACAGTGGTAATATTGATCAAGCTAAACTCATTGCCATTTCTGAGGGTCTCAATCTTGCAACGCGTAATAACTTGAAGAAAGAGAAAGAGAACAAAAGAGAGAAAGAAAGAGAGAGATAGATAGTAAGAGATAGAGAGGGAAAGTGAGAAGGAGAGAGGGAGAGAGAGAGGGAGAGGGAGAGGGAGAGAGAGGGAGGGAGAGAGAGAACAAGAGAGAGAGAGAGGGAGAGAGAGGGACAGGGAGAGGGAGATAGGGAGAGAGAGGAAGGGAGAGAGAACAAGAGAGAGAGAGGGAGAGAGAGAGAGAGAGGGAGAGGGAGAGAGAAAGAGAACAAGAGAGAGACGGAGAGTAAGAGAGAAAGACGGAGAGAGAGAGAGAGAGATAGGGAGAGAGAGATAACGAGATAGAGATAAAGTGAGCGAGAGATAGAGAGAGAGGGAGAGAGTGTAGGGAGAGAGAGAGAGAATGATATAGTCTTTTATCTTTTTAGATAGTGATTCTAGAAGAGCCATTGACTTTATTCTTAGCAAAGTGTTCCCTCATTGGGATCTCTCTAATTTTGTTATTCACATTAAAAAGCTCATGGATCATTTTTATTTTTGTCATTTTTTTGGATTAGGAGAAAGTGTTATGTAGTTGCCGATGCTATCTCTAGGTATAGCACCCATGAGAGCTACCTAAATTGTAATCTCCTTCTTCCTCATGGCATCTTTCTCTTAGTAGCTAGAAACAAACTCCCTACTTTAGGTGACTTTAGGCCTCATTGATGTATTTGTTAGTTTGTCTAATAATATCCCTATTTCGATAAAAAAATAGAGAGGGGAGTCAGAGAGAGTAGGAGAGAGAGAGAGAGTAGGGGAGAGAGAGAGATGGAGAGATATAGAGAGAAATCTGGAGAGAGAATTTAATGGATATAAATAAAGAGAGAAAAATAGGGAGGATGTAATATTTAAATATAATAATAAAAATAGTAAACTAGTAACTAAATAAATTTCGAAAACTATTTAGTTTAATCAAATTTTCTATATTAATTGTTATTTATAGATAAAAGATATATATGATTATTTTTAAAAGTTGTAGACAAGATTATTTTTAAAATGAGGAATACATCTAAATGGTAGCATTTCTATAGAAAAAGTAGAAAACTAAAAATGGTGTTAGAGTAAAAAGTAAACATCTATAATTTGAGGCCCATTCTAAGTAGGCCTCTAGGCCCAAATGTAACTTGCCTAGAGCTTGGTCGGTCATGACACTTAGTATACACAAGTTATAAATAACAAATAAATTATGATTTTTAGACAACTAGCATAATTATAGTAACTAATTAGATTTTTATCAAGCTTTTGAAAATATTATATTTTTGCCAAGCTTGTTTAAATTTCAAGATTTTTATAATTTAAATACTGTAAATACCCTTCATCATATATTTTGAAATTATTAATAGACAACTCCAACAAATAACGAATTTACATTACATAAATTATAAATTTGAAAAGTCATCAAATCTTAACAAATCTACTCAAATCTCTCTCACTCCCAAATTGATGAAAAACAATAAATGCACAAAATAATAAATCAATATTTACACCAAATTATTATATAAATTACTCTCCCTCTCTCGATTACTCTCTCACCCTCTCTCAAAATTAATGCAAAGCTAAAAATATATAAAATATTAAATTGGTATTTACAATCTTTCGATCAAACTGAATATCTCTCTCTATCAAATTGAATATCTCTCTCTATCAAATCTCTCTCTAAAGATCTCTCTCATAAAAAAGGAAAAATATATTATATTAATATTTGCATAAAATATTCTATCAATTAGTAATTTTGAAAAAGGAAAAAACACATTAAATGTTTACATCAAATATTCTATCAATTTGTATTTTCCTATTTTATGATATTATATCAATTAATATTTTTAAAAAGCAGGATTTGGATCCCATGTCATTAGATTTAATGGTTTGAGATGTACAAAATGAAAAAGCTGAAAAACAAATTCGAACAAACTATTCTCTCTCTTTCTGCTATTCTGACAAATCATAATAAATAATATTGCCCAAAAATAGGGAATTAGATTCCATGTATTGACATGTAGATTTAGTGATTTGATATATAAAAATGGGAAAAGTAGAAAAAAAAGTTAATGAAATAATTGACAATAAGGGTAAATATGCCTATTAACAAAATGCTATAATTAGAAAAACTATTTGACAGAAATCTAAAGAATAAAGAAGATTGACAAAAATCTCATTGGCTGTATGAAATTAACTGCTATTCGGTGCAAGAACATAGCAAAGCAAAATCATATATTAGTATGAGTCTCTTAAGAAAAACAAACTTTGGCAGTTTCAAATCTAGAAGGATTCATTCCAAAATTCAGCTTTTATGCCTTGGATTTGATTTAGAAAACGCTTCCTACCACATTAGTACTATAATAAAAGTCAAGTGGGGGAGTTGAGGAAGAAGATTTTAAAACAATTCGTTACTTAGATGGACTTATATAGTCACCAAATTTAAAATATGGGGATATAGAACTAGAGAAAATGTTACCGTAATTAGTACCCGCAAAATACAAGAAGGTTCGACATACTTTCCCAAAAACTTATACAATAGAAAACGCACAAATCCGTGTTCAGTATAGTATTGATATATGATAATTTTATTACTTTTGACTCTTAAGTCAAAATGCTGCCATACCTTTACTTATTTGAGAAAAATTAATTATGGTTAGATTGACCTTAAAAAGGCCAATAAATTTGTTTTGCATTGGTCAACTAATTAAAATAGGTGCTAGTTATGTGTGCTTGAGGAGAAATTTTTGGGTCAATAATAACTTGTCATGTCATGGTTGGTGGGCCTAAAACTAACCAAATAAAATTCGCCATGTGCATCTTTAAATACTAATTAATTCTTAACGACAAATGAGAAGTCAGCACATGTCTTGATGACAGACCGTGACAGATAAAACATTGACACATGTCGTTCTGAATAGCTGGTAAAAACTTGGTACGACTAATTCGTCGTCATGATGTTCAGGCAAACGTATTAGTGAAAATATATTTAAACATGTTCTCAGTGCCTAAGTTGATTCTGTTCCTAAACAAAGCAACTCTTACTTTAGTAGCATCGTGACGACCCGTCGACAACTGTCGAGAGTGTTTCTGAGAAGTACGGTGTCCTAGTGAATGATATTTTCTTAAGGTATGTTCCATAAATTGACATCATCAATAAACTTCCCTCATACCTTTGATAAATAGGTGTAAATTTCATTTCACATAAAATACTTTCCCATAAACATATAGAAACTCTAAGAAGACACAAAAAGTTATTGAGTTCATATAGAATACATTTAAGAGCTCTACAAAGATTCTCATCAATTCAAGTCATAGGTCGAGTTCAATTTATCTTTAAACAAGCACAAAGCCTAAAGATTAAAAAAGAATTCATCCAAGTCTGCTCCCACAAGTGTCAAAGATCCAAAATTCAAAGAGAAGTTTCAAGAACACTGTAAAGCTTTCATATCAAGTTCAAACCACACAACGAGTTCGATTGATATCTAAATAATATAGAAACTTAGAGATTCTAAAAGAATTTATTCAACTCTTCGCTCATACGAGGTCCATGTTTCAAAGAGAAATCTTCAAATCAAGTTCAAGTTATTCAACAAGTTCAATTGAACTAATGATCAATTGTGAAGCCTAGCAATTCGAGAAGAATTCATCAAGTACTTTACCATCACAAACATAGAAGATTTGACTTTCAATTTGAGAACTTCACTGCCAATTATGGCTCGTATTTAACATTAATTACTATAGGAGAAGAATTTGATTATTCTTTGTAAAGAATTATTAAACAGTGGTTGTACTCATCATCATATATTAATACAAAATTCTACATAAGTCCATCAGTTTTTTTGTTTGATTTTTTCAATAACGAAATTTGTCCATACAATGTGAAAATAAACCTTGCACTTTCGGTGTCATCACATCCCAAAATCATGTTCTTAATAAATTTTGTCCGGAAATTTTAAGCTTTTTCTAATTACCCCATCTTATAGAAACTATTGAAGTTAGCATATCCAAGCATATTATTCACATGTATTTCCTACCTTGTAACATTTTTAGTTACCATCTTCCAATGGGCTACTTGTAAGCTCATATTCATGTAACATATCATTTTAATTAAGTTTTGGTATTGTCCAAGGTGTAACTGATGTGCTCTCAATTTTTTTATAAATTAGATGTTCCAAATTTTTTCTGAATAATTTTGTTACAATAGATTTTTGTAGGTTGAGATGCATAAAAACTCTAAATTTAATGGTTTCTGTGTAAGAAATGGCTTAATTACAATAGTTTTAAAGTACACAGAGACTTAATTTGTGAAAATTATGCTAGGGTGTGTGGCAAAACACCGACCAAAGTGTAGGGTATTTGAATATTTAACCTTTAAAATAAAAGGTTAATTTCACTAAAACCCTCAGCTTAGCCATTTTTCAATTATACCCCTCAATCTAACATTTTCCGTATAAACACTTCAACTTTAGTCATTAATGAAAAAATCTCTTTTTCACTGCCAAATTGGTCACGCTCGCACCTAAATTTCAATGCCACTGAAAGGGACAAACTTGCCATTCAGAAAAGCATCTGCAACTTCATAAAAATCATTTGCATCTTTTTGACTAAAATATCAGAATAGGGAGTAAGAGAGAGAACCAGAGAGGAAAAAATCCAGAGAGAGAACGAAACAGAGAGAAAAGAGATAGAAAGTGGAAACAAAGAGAAAAGAGAGAGCTAGAGAGAGAAAGAGAAATTAAAAGGAGAAGAACGGGAGATAATTACATAGACAGATAAAGAAGACATAAAAAATCAAAAGAGAGAGAGAGAAATAGACTTACGGGAGGTTGATGGCTACGACTCAAGAAACAAAGGAAGAGAGATGAATGAGAGAGAGGACACAAAGTAACTTTTCGGTTAAAGTGTAAGATTTAAATTAAATAAAAGGTTTCACTTCTCAGTGGAAGATAATATGTAGGGAAAATTTCATTGACACCTTCTGAAGTTTCATTAAATGATATTCACACCACTTCTGCTAACATTTTTTTACCCTTTTTTCTTCTTTATTGTTCCATTCTCTCCCAAGACATAACCTGAGAATTATGGTCTTCCAGTATAAGCTTCACAAATCAGAGGACCTAGGATCTGGGGTTGGTGCTCAGTACTGCGCTGGTGGGTGACGACGTAGGGTGGGTGGTTTTTTCCCCTTTTTGTGGAGTGAGTTTCTTTCCCCTTACGGTGGGTGCTTTCCCCTTTGATTTTCACTAACTCGCGAGTAAAATGCCTAAAACCTGGACTGGACTTTAATTGTTTTGCCTTAACTGGGAAATCTAAACTGCCCTTTGATTTTCAGTAACTCAGGGCTTTCCCCATTAATTTCTTATTCTTTTGTTGGTTTAGGGCATGGTGAGAAAGATGCACTTTACGTTCTCTCTGGCTTCTTGTGAATACATCCATGCTTTAGGTTGAAACCATCTAATACCACTATAAAAGTTTCTAATTTTTCAAAAAATTTCATAGTTCTCTCTTGGAGAAGATGATTTTCTAAGGAAGGAGATCATTTTCAAAGGAGGTGTTTTCAAATAAGGAAATGTGAGACTGCATTAGATAAGTTAGGTTATTTAGGTAATTTAGTCTCACTTGGTCGCACTTTAACGGAAGACCACCATCTAAGGGGGTATGAGTATCAATACTTAAAAATGATAAGGGGTGTGGGTGGTATTCTTAAACCTAGAGGGGTGTGAGTCTCATTTAATGAAGTTGTTAATTCATTATAGTTCTAAATGCAATTTAAGTTGTGTTACCATTAAGTTTGTTACTAGATGTTGTAGAATAAATACACAAACTAGTTAATTTTGTAGTCAAAGATGTAAATTTAGAAAAACTTCCCTCTATTCTTGTGGTTTACTGTTTTGAACTCCTTTACGTTTATGGAGACTTTCTTCTTTGAACCATTTGAGCATTGTTGGACAGTGGACCAATTGGAAAAGCATAGACATTATGTCATCTAAAAGAGGAATAATGGTCGAACAAATGATCAGGGTAGGAAAAAAAATGGTTCAACATGCTTAACATTTGGGTGTTCTTGACAATTGGCATCATTTGAAGCTGAGGCCTCGTTCCTGAAGAATTTTAGAGAAAGAAGAAGAAGAGAGTTGTAGGAAGTAGAGAAGAAAGAAGATGGAGGAAAGAAAACCAAAATACTTCATTAGCCATTAATATACCCGAGAGCCATAGTATATACAAAGCCAATTAACAACATAATGGATTGTTAAAGGTAAAAGACAATAATACCCATAAACTAACTCAACTAACTAAACCTATCACTTAACATCCCCCTATAAACTATCCAGAGATCAAGTATAAGTTTGTCTCTCAAAAATTGGAAATGAGAAATACGTAATGACTTTGTGAATAAGCCTGCAAGTTGAAAATGAAAAGGAACGTGCTAAACCACTAAGTCCTTTCTCATGACTCTTTCTCAAACAAAATGGAAATATATTCTGCTTCTGTAGAAGATCTAGCCATTGTAGCCTGCTTTTTGGCACTCTAAGAGTCTACGTTCGATAAAAAAAATAACAAAGCCAGATGTAGATCATCTATCAGATGGATACCCAGGCTTATCAGTATCACTAAAGGCTTGCAAATGAAGATTGCCAGGTTTAAATAAAACACCAAGACTAACTGTGCCACTATTATCTCATAATACATTTAACAACTATAAAATGTGCAGTACTAGGAGAGTGCATGTATTGACATACTCTATTCCACTCCATAGCTTAAATCAAGTTTAGTGAATGTTAAATATTGAAGGGAACCAACTATGCTTCTATAGAGAGTAACATCTGAAAAAAAAGATCCAACATGACTATAAAGGGGAGATTTTGTAGAGTAGGGGGACTAGCAAGGCTTAACATTACTCATTCTAGCCTTAATAAGAAATTTCTTAGCATACTTATGTTGGTTAATGAAAATTCCTGCAGAATCGCTATAGAATTCAAGAAGTATTTTAGGTCTTCTAAATCAGTCATATCATAATCTATTTGTAAGTTACTTATATCTGGTCTATCAGGGTAGAATAAGTCCCACTAATTATGATATCATCAACATACAACAGAATATAAATGATAGAGGTAGAAGTAGCAGAAATAAAAAGAGAACTGTCAGCTTGATTGGCAATAAAACCAATAGAAGGGGGTGACTAATAAAACGCTCAAACAAGGCTCTTGGTGCCTGTTTAAGACCTTACAAAGATTTTTTTAATTTACAAACATAATCATGATGCTCTTAATCTATGAAACCTTGAAGCTGACATATATAGACTTCTTCAAATAAACATCCATGTAAAAAGGCATTATTAACATCAAGTTACCTTAATGGCCAGTTATAAGTTGCACCTAAAGAAAGTAAGATAAGAGAAGTTGGTTTCTTAATAACAGGACTGAAGGTTTCTCCATAGTCTAAGCCAACATGTTGGTGATAGCTCTTGGCTACCAACCTTGCTTTATGTCTAGCTATTGTGCCATCAGGATCATACTTAAGTTTGTATACCCATTTGCACCCCATAAGATTTTTTGTGTGGTGGAAAAGGCATTAAAGTCCAAGTATTTTAAGCTAGCAAGGCAGTATATTCATCGTTCATGGCCTTATTGTGTTCACTAGATGTAGCAGTAGTAGTAGGACTACCAATATGTAAACAAGCAGTCTTAGCATCAACCAGATTATGAACAGACAAGGAAGCAGCAGAACCAACAACATTATTTTTGTAAGTAAACTATGTTATAAGAGAGGAAAAGGAGAAGTATACCTATTATGAGGCATTAAAGCAAACTTTTGAGGACTATGTTGTGCAGTAGAGTTAGAGGCAGCAAAAAGAAAGCATTGCTCGTCAAATAATACATGTCTAGGGGTATAACATCTTTTAGAATGCAGATCATAGCATAGAACCCTTTTGGTCTAAGGCATATCCTAAAAACACACATTGAACTGTTTTGGTGTTGAACTTATTTTTCATATATGGTTTTAAGCTAGGATAGCAGGCACACCTAAAAATTTGGAGGTGACCATAATGGGGAAGTTTGCCGAACAGTTTTTGAACTGAGCTAGGATTTCTATTCATTAAGTATGCAGAAACAACAAAAGCGTAGTTCCAAAAGGTAGTAGGGGCATATGTGTAATGATTTAAGGTTAGACCTTTCTCAACTAAGTCTCTATGCTTACATTTAGCAACTCCATTTTTTCGAGTATAAGGATAGATAATATGTTATATTCATTAATGATATGTCCAGATTTACAAGGTTTTTTTCCATTGTGCATAAATCTGATGTATTTGCTGTGTTTAAGAGATTTAAGCCACTTGTTGAAACCATGTTCTATACTAAAATTAAATGCTTGAGATCAAGTATAGAATTTGTAAGTGAGGGACCCCACACATAACTGTGGATAAGCTCCAAGGGAGAAGAAGAGATAGAATCACATAGAGGAAAATGTAATCTTGTCATTTTATTAGTAACACAACTTACACAGGGAGAGTATTATCAGCTTTAGAAATATTACAAGGAAGATTATCTATGCTTATCACTTGCCTAATAACATTATGAGAAGGATTACTTAGTCTACAATGCCATTCAAAATCAAATATCTTGGCACTGAGATATGCAACATGCTTTTTAGGCAAGTAAACATGGATAGTAGAGTCTATTAACACTATGGCCTTTTATGCAGGATGGTGCCTAAAGCCTTGTCCTGAATAAAGAAATATTGAGCATCAAATATAAACCTACAGTTGTTATCAAGATAGAATTTATGTACAAAAAGAAATTTCGAAGATAATTCAGGAACACAATAAACATCAAACAATGGAAAGCATTAGACATAGTTTGAATCATACCATACCCAGTATGGGAGTGCGTAAAAATTGCCAATTGCCAATCGAAATGAACTTTTCACCATTATACTTAGAAGTATTGAATATATTGGCAAGGTTAGGGGTTAGGTGGGCGTTGCGCACAATATCAGACAGCCACACCTGTGAGTCTGTTGGGCAAGTGTTTTGAGCCATGACAGTCATTGCAATTAGGTTTGTTGGTGGATTTCTCCCTTGGTAGGAGAAATTCATCCTATGAAAGTAATTTGTTGCACTGTGTCCCATACGTTGACAAATTTAGAATTAGAGTATGTTATTTTGTGTGTTGGAATGGCATTTAGAATTCTTGAAGTGTGGTGTTATTTGAGGTGGTGCTCCAAGCACTAAGGGTTGGGAAGAAGAGTTCCAGTTTTGAGTTCTTCCACCCCTTCTTGAATTTGACCTTCCTGGACCTCTATTTCACCTAAAAACTCTAAATCTCCTTCCCCTGTTATTAGTTCTATTGTTAAAAGAGGCAAGAAATGCAATGTTCCAGAATAGATTTCTTGATTCTTGTTCTGAGTCTCCAAGAATCATTTTCTAATTTTAAGGAGAACATGAATCTCCTCGAGTTATAAAGGCTCTACCCTGGTACGTATATATGTTCTTACCATGTTGTATTCTGTGTGGAGTTCATTAATGATGTACATGAGTATGTCTTCATCTTTGATACTACCTAAAATGGCTGAGAGCTTGTCCTTGACCTAGGCTGAAGATCAATGATGTATAAGCTTAATGTAGGAGTCTATGCTCTTTGAGGGCTTCTTGGCATAGGCTGAAGATCAAATTTTAACTAAACAATATTGGTCTGAGAAAGAGAAGAAAATTGTCAATTGATGGACTCCTAGACCACTTCTGAGGACTTTCCATCAACCACCTATGACAGGGCAGTAAGAGATAGGGTTGTGTTTGTTAGAGTCATAAGAGCTTGATCCTACTCAACCCACTACTCAAATCTTGGATCCTTGATCTCCAAACCATCATCATTCTTGATGAATCTTGGAGGGCACTTCACAGATCCATAAATGTACCCGAAGATCATGTGAGCTTTCAATATGGAAGAAATTTGATATTTCTAGAGGATGAAATTGGTAGAGTCGAGTCTAATGGATATGAGATTACAAATATTTGAAAGAAGGAAAATTGGTGAGTGAGGGCTAGGTTCTGTAATTGTCATGGTGGAAGAGGCACTTAAGATGGGATCTATAGAGGAAGAATGAGAAGGTATGGTTTGGAAATTGTTCTGAGAATCAGGTTGAGGCTAGATCTAATTCTCAACTTCTTCATGAATGACAGAGGACTGATTATCAGGGTTTTCTTCCATGGATCTCGACGCAGGTCAGGGAGAGCTTTGATTCCATGAAGAATTGTAGAGAAAGAAGAAGAAAAGAGTTGTAGAAAGAAAAGAAGAAAGAAAAAGGAGGAAAGGAAACCAAAATACTCCATTAGCCATTATCGAACCCGAGAGTCATAGTATATATACAAAGCCAATTAATACCCAACAACTAGTTAAAGGTAAAATACAAGAATACCCTTAAACTAACTCAACTAACTAAACCTATCACTTAACAGTTCTGAGATAATGTTTGACATTGCTAAGGACATTCCTACATGGTGCAACAATCATCCTTATGGTATTGATAACGGCAGTGATGAATACCAATATAATGTACAGCTTGCCTCAAATGAGATTGTGGTGGTGATGATGATGCAAACTATGATTATGACCCAGCAGTATACATGAGAAGAGATGGAGATCATAAGGATACATACTACTATGGTGCTCCAACGGCTTGTATAGAAAAATATGGTGATGACTACATGAATGTGAAGGAAAGATGTTGCTATGTTTTAATGCAATATACATTATTTTTGTCAAGAGGAGGGAGAATTACACTGGTCTTTGAGATTTGAGCTTAGATTTAGATGTTAAAAATCTTAGTTATGAAATTAATTTAATGTCTTGGTTATAACAAAATATGTATTTACTAGTTTATGTTAAATATAGTATGTATGATTGCTATACGCATCCACACACCATGTTGTTAGGGATGTTTCAGAATTAGTTCATTTACTAATCCAATAATAAATAAAATAACTATTAAAAATTTTGAATCAGGGGAGTGTTGTATGTTAGATTATGATCATTAAATAATTATTGATTCAAGTTACCACACAACCTATAATTTGGTACAGGGTTAGTACTTCATAAAATACTTACACATATATACACACACTTACACAAATAAAATCTCCATATGCATGTATATTATTTATATTCAATTGTCTGCAAAAGGTTTTCTGGAGGAAAGTGGTATTACTTATGATTTATATATAGATCAGTAAGGTTGGTCAAGTGGTTTAAAAACTCTTCACCTATTTTTCATTAGAGTTATTAACTTTACAGTGAGTCATATTGTTACCCCATTCTCGGATTATAAATATATCTTGTACAAAAAAGACATGAGTTTTACATGCGCATGCACAATCAAATTTTCATATATTAGCGATGAGATGCCAAATTGATGTGTATCTCCCATCCATAAATATTGCGGCCCTAATTTGTTACATATCCTGTTAATCTGCTCACTCGTTAAAAAATATAGAAGTCATGGAGTCGTCTAATTATTAACATAAGTTCAAATATATAAAAATTAATAATCGATCCTTCACAAGCTAGATGTCTTTTTTATGTCAATTACGATGTTAATTTTCTTGCATGAGCAATGCACTTGATATAAACCTTTGTAAATTGCATGTTTGTCTGTCTTAAACGATCACTTCCCTGTATTTTAACCTTTGTCCTAAATGACATATTAATGCTTCAAATAATTCAAAGTCTAAAAGAAACTAGTGTTCCCTCATCTTTTAGCACTTTAGTCTCTCATTTTTAAAAATTTATTTCAACAGCTTTTACATGGTTCATTTCTAGTGGCCTCTATGTTAGAATCAGTCGGGTGCCTTAGAGGTTGTGGTTTACCCTATGGCAGATGTCAGCTACAAATAAGGGCAAATGTAGTAAAAATTGCTTAAAAGTCAAGCTGAGAGAATGAGAGAATGTAAGAGAATTTGTCAAAGCGGTGACTTCATTTTGAGACTCCATGAACCCTAAAATTCTTTCAATGGAGCATCTACTTATAACAGAAATGAATTATGTAGAATACATGTGATCCCATGGGTTAATGGCAGGGTTGTCAACGCGTAGGTATAATGTGGGTTTGAATTTACTTGTTTCATACCGCACACTATTTTTAATCTCAACACCCACCCCATAACTGCTGTAAGTTGGATCGGGCGGGTATAGGTAATACTCGTTAGGGTATAGAATCCATTTGTTATCCATTGTTTCTTATAAAATTTTCATGTTTTTTTATCTCTTGTAACATAACTCATTTTTTAATTGTAATTAAAGTATTTCAAAGTTTGATTATAAAATTGATGAATTTGGTTTAGTTCGATTGCAAAATAGATGATTTTTGGTTTATTTCGATTATAAATATGATGAATTTTAATTTGGTTATTTATATATAAAATTGATGATTCTATTACTTTAATTATAAAATAAGGAATTTTAGTATGATCATTCGATTATTAAATTGATGATTGGGGTAGGTTTGATTGTAAAATTGATGAATTTTAGTTTGACTATTCAATTATAAAAGGAAAAATTCATCTGACACCCTTTTGTAGTTCTTCCTAAATGACACATACACTCTCTAGTTTGAAAAATGATAAAAAAGTTCATCATGTTAAAAATATGTTAGTTTAGGTGTGAAAAACGTTATTATCCTTATAACCAATATGACCTAACCATTTTTCTAACCTGAAACATAAGTCGACTCGAGGTTTTTTTTGTTTAGCTTCATTCTAGTTTGAATATTAAAAGAAATTAGTTTTAATGTTTTTAGAATTGAGAATAAAATGAGGGGTGATCTCTGTATTACGTATTATTTTAATAGTTTAGTGATACATAACTTGAAGGATTGTATGTGTCATTTTTCAAGCTAGGGGTGTCAGTGTCATTTGTGTAGGATCGATATGGAAACCGGCCAAGAAGGGAGTAACTTGTGTTATCATGTTCAAATTAAAAAAATTCGAACTCAAATGGATAATGAGTGTTCAAGAATGAACTTCAAAATTCTACGAGTTTAACACTTGAAAAGATAAATAAATAAGTAATTGGTAAAAATGTTAAAGTAAATAGTGCTTGAGATAATATAAATGTGGAAATATACAACAAGCAAATGAAATGAATTGCTGAAACCTAAAGTGCAGAACTTAAATTGCTAAAATTAAGTGCGGAAAATTAAAGTGTAAAAAGATAAATAGCAAAAAAAAGAGAAGAGGGAGAAGTAGATAGGCACACGATATTTTTTCGTGATTCAAAAACCAATTTCCCCACATCCATGCTCCATGGCCCCCCTTGGAGATTTTTAATCTCATGATCTTCTTAAGGTAGAATACCAAACCTTATAAACCCAATTTGCCTATGGTTGCCAACTAAGTCTCACAAAGTTATGTGTTTCGAGATTGAGTGGTCTCTTACAATAATTCTCTCAAAAGAATAAAATATCAAATCTAAGCTCACTAAAAATTACCTTGCTCACTCAAGAAATTTACAAGTAGCTTAAAATATTAAGAGAGATTTAGGAGAGTATTGGAAGAGTTTTAGGAGCAAGTCTCTTAGCTATTAATTGTGTTTTGTAAAGAAAATGGTTTGTATTTATAGAAGAGAGTGAGGATAGGGTTTTAGAGGGAAAAATTTTAATTTTTGAATTTAGACACAAGAAAGAACAGCCATCCCTAATAAGGACGACAAAAAACATTTGACCAAAAAAGGCAAGAAATTATACTACCCAAGATAACGCAATATGGACAACAATTATTCGGGAAACTTCATATCTCTTTATCAACTTAAAATTGAAACTTCCTTTGTTTATAATTTATCATTATCTCCATCTCGTGTATTCTGTCTATTGTGCAAGAGTGGATATGATTTTTGGTGTTAGGCATATTGTAGACGGAGACTTAATTTAAGATATGCATCACTAAATAAATTATGTTTTAATAAAGGCAAATGAAATGAGTAAACTCCCATAAAAATTATATGAAAGTAATTTTTTTATTATCTTCAATCTTTATGCTTTGCAAACTTGATTAAATATATTAGTAACTTCAATAGTTTCTTATCATCAAAAACTATCTTGTAGAGATATAGAGCTAAAAATCTACCATTATAGGGTTTTTTACTGGAGAGGGTAAAGCACGAAATTCCTTCTCCCCTCCAATATAACCATTAAAAATCCATCGTGTAAAGTAGGAATATGTGGATATGTATTTACCATTAAATCCATCATGTAAAGCTGGATAATGTGAATAATGTTCACGCCGGAATCACTGTTCATGTTAGAGTTACTGTTCTGGCAGCCAACGTACTGTTCCGCTGCCGTCACCGTCATTGTCCGCTGCCGTACCCTGCATGGTGACTAGAGTTTGTGAAACCCTAGGCGATAGCAATTAGGGTTTAGGAAACCCTGTGACGTTTCGCGATTACCCTTATCCTATTTTTTTATCTTTTAAAATTTTGAATTTTAAATTTTAAATTTTAAACATATAAAAGATAATTAAAATTCAAAAGATAATTATCTATTTTATCTTTATATATTTTGAATTTTGAATTCAAAGATAATTATCTATTTTATTTATTTTATTTATTTTATCTTTTAAATTTTGAATTCAAAAGATAATTATCAATGCTATCTTTTTATTTTATTAAAAAGGAAAATGGGATAATTAATGAGATTATTTAATTAAAAAAATAGTTTTCCTTAATTAAAGGGTTTTAATCAAAATTTAAATTTTGAATTTTGAATTTTAAATTTAAATTTTGAAATTCGAAATTTGAATTTTAAAATGGGAATGAACTTTTGTTAATTTGTAATTTAATATTCTTTTTTTGGTTTTAATTAGAAATGAGCGATATGGAGGTTAATTTTAAATGTATGATTTAATTTTAATTGTGCACCATCATATAACATGTCATATAGAACTAGCGATATGTCAATATCTAATTGTCATGTAGCATGTACATGCATCATTGTAGATTAATTGTAATTGTTATAACTTAATCACAATGCGAAATTTATAATGATTATAATTTTAAATTGAGATTTAAAATTAAATAAAAGGATTTATAAATTTCATAACGTTTTTCAAATTAATAAAAGTTATGTTTTGAAAAGCAACAAAAAATTCAAAGTTTTTTTTTTCAAAAACTAAGTGGGAGGGTCATTACGTTGAAACGTTTCTAAGTTCTCAAACACGAACTTGATTGTGCCACGAGGAATGGATTAGAACCGCCCATAGCAGGCTTCTCTTAAATGACAGAAACTTTTGGAGTCATGTCGCTTGAGAAGCTAAGACTTCTAAACGAAGTGGTGGGGCAGGGCTGTCCTATAGGTGGACTGTTAGTCCATAACAACTTTTAAAAGTCAATGCATTAGTTAAAAACTTAGACTAAAACACATTGGAATCTCCACTTAGGGGCTAGTCAATAGGGCCAAGGTGACCAAAATCATTGGTGATTGCTTAAGCTAGATGTGGAGACATTTGAGCATTAACCAAACGAGAAGAGTCTCGATACGATGGGAGATGGTTTGGACTTCATCCCTCGATGAGACAAACTATCGTTTTTTATCATAACATCATTGAGGAAATATTTTTAATGAATTTTTAAATATTTAAGTAGTTGCATCATGCATCATAGTTTCCTAAATGATTGAGCATTTATTTACACCGCTTTATTTATTCTTTTCGATAATCAAGTTAATATTCCAATTCTTAACTATCTTAAACACGAACAATATTAACTGGTGATAATTACGGTGATTGGAAACATAATTTTGATATCGTACGGACAATTGAAAAGTACAAATTCGTGTTCACCACCCCTTGTTCCTTTGAGCCTTTTATTGAATCGACTCAAGAGATAAATGATGCTTATGCTTCTTGGCTACATTTTGATGAGATAGCCAGATATTACATCTTGGCTTGTGTTAGCAAGGTGTTGCAACAACAACATCAGAATTTGGAAACCACCACTGATATGATGTTGAACATCACCAAAATGTTTGGAGATTAGGGTCATTAAGCCAAATAAGCAGTTGTGCGAAACCTTATTAACTGTAGGATAAAACCTGGAACTCTTGTCAAATAACATATCATATTGATCATTAGTTATCTTAATGAGATGGAGATCATGGGTGCTAAGGTTGATGGCAAGACTTAGGTGGATATGATCCTAGAAACTCTAATGATGCCTTCGAGAACTTCAAACTTAATTATTTGATGAATAAGTTGAGTTACTCACTTCCTGAGATTATGAAGGAGTGACAAGCCACCTAGGCTTTATTTCTAAAGGGAACGAGAAAGACTGGAGAGACAAACTTTATAGAAAGTAAGCCTTCCACCTTTGGAGCCAAAATGAAACACAAGAGGAGGTTTAAATAAGGGCACTACATGGTGGACATGTTGTGAGACAAGTGTCATCATTGTGGAGTCGATAACCATTAGATACACAACTACCTGGATTACCTCTAGCAGATATCTTGGCTGAGTTCATCGTTTATATGGGGAATAGAACACTAGTATTGGTTGTATTAGTTGGAACTTGGTAACAGTTATTTGTTTTTACTTGATGTTTATTATATCCCTGTTTTTGGGGAAACAAATTTTATTTCTATTGGTGCATTAATTAAACAATGATTTGATCTTAAATTCATTGATAAAGATATTTGTATTTTTAGAAATGAATGCCTAATTATTGTTGCACCCATGTTTAATAAACCGTTTCACGTAAAATCAATAGCTCCAATGATATGTGACACTTAAGTGAATAATGATTCACAAAGAGATAGTAAAAAGTTGAAGTATGACTCAAGCGATCTAACTTATTTGTGGCACTTACGCCTTGAGCATATTAGCCTGAACAAGATTAAAAGACTTCTGAAGGATGGTCCTTTGCAAACTTTAAGTGTGAGATCACTACCCACATGCGAATCCTGTATTAAAGGCAAAATGATCAAAAGAATTTTTCAGCAAAAGGTGAAAGAGCCACTCAATGCTTTGAACTCATACATAGTGATGTATGTGAGCCATTAAATATTCAAGCAAATTAAGGTTATGAATACTTCGTAACCTTCACTAATGACTACTCACATTTTGGTCATGTTTATCTAATGCATCAAAAGTCTAAAACCTTTGAAAAGTTCAAAGAGTATAAGGCCTTGGTTGAAAGCAATTGGAAAAACAAATCAAAACACTATGATCCGATCGTGGTGGAGAGCACTTGCTATGAGAGTTCGAAGACTTTCTAAAGGAAGAATGTATTCTTTCTCAGCTTATAACACCTGGTACGCTGCAACAAAATAGTGTGTTAGAGAGAAAGAATCAAAATCTGATGGATATGGTTAGATCCATGATGAGTTACTTATCTTTCCCAGATTCCTTATGGGGATATGCCTTGGAAACTGCAGCATATATTCTGAACTAAGTTCCGTCGAAGACGGTGCCTGGTACACCATAGGAAAAATGGTATGGATGAAAGTCATCTATTAACCGTTTTAAAATATGGGGGTGTCCAACACATGTTCTAAAATCGAAGATAGGCAAATTGGCATGTTCATAGGATATGTTAAACGAACAAAGGGGTACATGTTCTACAGTACGACTGACCAGAAAACATTCATTAGCACGAATGCTCATTTTCTTGAGGAAGATTACATTAAAAGTGTACAGACGAGAAGCACAGTCATGCTAGAAGAATTATTGATTGGGAGGACACTGACTCCCCAATTAGAAATTGTTTCTGATTCAATAATGGAAGAATCACCACAAAAGCCAGAACCTATGGAGCCTCGAAGTAGTGGGAGGGTTGTGAGACAACCTGAGAGGTATACGTCTTATGGAGAAGCTTTGAAAGTTGTCTCATATAAGGACCTTGATGAACCTATCTCCTACTTAGAGGCCATGACTTGTCCTGAAGTAAACTTATGGCAAAATGCCATGAACGTTGAGATACATTCAATATACTCAAACGAAGTCTGGAAGCTTGCAAATCCTCCTGAAGGGGTAAAACTCATAAGATGCAAATAGATATATAAGAAGAAAAAGGTCCGAATATGATTGTAGAGACATTCAATGCTAGGCTAGTAGTAAAGGGCTACACTAAAAAGAAAGGAATAAACTATGAAAATACCTTCTCGCAAGTGGCCATGCTTAAATCCATATGAACTCTTTTAACAATTGTTGCTGCCCTTGATTATGAAATCTGGAAAATGGATGTCAAGTCTGCTTTTCTGAATGACAATCTTGATGAGGCACTTTTATGGCTCAACTAGACGAGTTCATAGAGAAAGGCCAAGAGGGTAAAATTTATGAACTGCAGAAGTCCATTCGTGGACTTAAGCAAGCGTCACGGTCGTGGAATATTAGATTCGATGAAACTGTTAAGAACTATGGTTTGGAACAGTTATTGGATGAGCCATGTATGTATAAGCTGATACACGAAGGAAATGTGGTTTTTATAGTCTTGCACACAGATGATATTCTACTTATTGGGAAGGATATAGAAAAATTATCTGATGTCAAGATTTGGCTTGCAAAAAAATTTGATATGAAAGATCTTGGAGAAGCTTCATTTGTCTTAGGTATTCTGATCTTTCGAGATAGGAAGAACATACAATTGACATTGTCTTAAGCATCTTATATTGATAAGGTGTTGAATCGTTTCAGTATCCAAAACTCCAAGAAATGATTTTTCCTTTTAGATATGGAGTCAGCCTCTCTAAGGAGTAGTCTCCCGAGACTCCTCAAGAAGAGAAAAATATGAGAAAGATTCTCTATGCTTTAGTTGTAGGAAGTCTCATGTAAGTGATGTTTTGCACTAGGCCAGACATTTTCTATGTCGTGGGCATGGTGAGTCGTTTCCAATCTAATCTTGGAATCGAGCATTGGAATATCGTCAAGCATATCCTTATATATCTGAGAAGAACAAGGAACAACATGCTTATATATTCAGGTACTGACCAGAATATGACGGGGTATATTGATTCTAATTTTCAAGCAGATAAGGATTCTAGGAGGTCCACTTCAGGATTAATGTTCATCCTGAACGTTGGAGCAGTTGTATGGAGAAGCATCAAGCAATCTTATATTGCTGATTCTACCATAGAAGTTGAATATGTGACAGCTTGTGAGGCTAGAAAGGAGGCTGTATGGCTTAGAAAGTTCATGAAGACTTTGGAAGTTGTTCTTGACGATAACAAGACCATGACACTTATTGTGATAATAGTGGGACTGTAGGAAATTCTAAAAAACGTAGCAGTCATAAAAGATCCAAACACATAGAACGCAAATATCACCTGATTAGAGAAAATTTTTTGCGTCGAGATGTTATGGTTACGCATATTTCGATGGCCATCAATCTGACAGATCCATTCACGAAGACTTTAACTGATGAAGTTTTTTATGGTCATTTGGAGGGCTTGGGGATAAAAGATTGTACATGCATACTTTAGTCAAAGTGGAAGATTGTTGAAATATGTCTGTAAGTAGCGTGTAATAACTATTTATTTGTAATTAGTTATTTCTTAGACATTAGTATCATTGAATTTTTATGAATAAATTGAAAGTTTTATTTTAAATTAAAGTGCGTTTGTAAAATATTCAAGTCGTGAAACTTTCATCAACGAATGAAGAATGAAGATAGGGGCGTCTATAGACGAACTCTTCTAAGAAAGATCAGAACGATATTCGCAGTCTTAGAATCGATTGGGCAATTGAATCCCATTACGACTGTTAGGTTGAACTAATGGATGCTAGTCATGGGGCATGGGAGTGGAGACTCAAACAGTTAACCTAGACATGTTATGAACATGTTGAATAGACCGGTAATAAATTAGTTTAGAGCCCAAAACTATTTATCTAGCTCTAAATCTAAATGTTACAACTTAAGGATATTTTTGTAATTACATTAAGCAAAAGGTGAATACGTAGCTTGAATTAGTTAGTTACAATCTTTGATATGTAAATGAGTGAGTTCAAATTGACGGGCCATACCTTAGCTGTTGGAAATGTAATTAAGTTGGAGTTACGTTATTCACAGATATGAAAATTCGGGGTTGGATTGCGAAAGTAACAATATCACTTTAATGATTAGTGTGTGAATTAACCTGGCAATGTATTCAATGAATTTAGTCATTGATTAATATGTATTAATTGTACGAGACAATTCACTATTATATCTTTCTCATTCACAGTCAATAAAACAGTTATGGAAATAATAACAAGAGGGCTAAAATGGTAATTTTACTGATATTCTTGATGGGTATTTTCTTAAAATATTATGTAGAGTATGAAAATAAAAAGGATTTATTTACACCAACAGGAAAAGTAGCGCGCATGAATCGAGAGTTGATTCGGCATCGAACCTATAATGGAGTCATACGATGCCAGGATTAAATAGGTCGGGAATTTATGAAGATAAATTAACCGAGTAATTGAATCCTTATCTTTGTTCATATGGTTCTATTCGGTCTCAATAATAGCTCATGCGAACAGGAATAGAGAAACGAAGTAAATTGGATCAAAATGTGTTTTGGTGCCAATGCATATTTTCTACACCTATATGTGATGGGCGATGTCACTTAATTGGTTAAGTGTAATTAATTGTATTAAAATTAATTAAATTATTATTTTCTAATTATTATCTGATTAGTAAATAAAAATTAATTAATTAATTAATTGACAATGATCAATTAAATCTATCAATTGGATTGATAAATTTTGATACAACTCTAACACTATGAATATATACTGATTTTTGGCAATTTGAATATATGGGTATGCTTGTAAATATAAAAAATTAAATTTTATAAATATCCAATAGCAATTTGATTGTAGTGAGAGAGATAGAGATATAGATTTCATACCAGATATAGAGAATTAGAGTTTTCTCTCTTCCCTAGTGATTGCCGCCGATTTAAAGAGCATTGAAGAAAAATATTTGATATTTTCGTTCAATCATTTTGAGAGCCTACACTTAAATTCCTATACAAAATTCTCGTGAGATATATTTCTGAAATTAAGGGGTGATTGTTGGTGGACGAAATTCATAAATTGTTCTTGGAGTTCAAGTGCGTGATTCGGGTCCCGAAACTTGAAGAACATGAAGAACGCTGGAAGGAAATCTACCAGTTCAAAAATTCTCTGATACAAAATATAGGTGAAAAAATGTTTCTAACTTTATCTTCTCGTTTAATATTGTATATGCATAATCACACGTTATTGTACTCATTCATAATCACACGTTATTGTACTCATTCATAATCACACGTTATTGTATTCATGCGTCCAGTGAGCTTTGATGCCAAAATAAGCTGAATGTTGAACAAAGCTTGAATGCTTGGACATTGATATGTCAGATCTGGTCAAGCGCACTCTGCTCTATGGGATTGGTCGAGCGCTCATTGGGCTCAGCCTTGGAGGGTCTGCTCGGGTGCTCAACAGGCCTGGCCTTATTGGGCCTGGTCGAGCGTAAAGCACACTCGACCTTGTTCGGCCTGGCCGAGCGCTCGAGTGCTCACCCTTATGCTCGGCCTTTACGGGCCTAGGGCTAAATCAGATTTTGGGAAAAATCTAATTTTCCCACCCATTTGAAATACCAATTTTTGAGATTTCCCTCCAATTTTTCCCTCTCATTTTTTCATCCAAAATTCAAGGTTTTCACCCTCTCTTGTCAAAATTTTCAGCTTCCTTCATCTATAACTACCACTCAATCCTTTATCCAAAATCACTCATCTCCTTCATGATTTTTCAATCTCTCTACCCTTTTTGCATTTCATGGTGTTGGAGTTTGCTCATCAATTTTGTGAAGGATCTCCTTTGGCCTACAAGTTTCTCCTTTAATCTTTCAAAATTAGTGTTATTCCCCTTATTTGCATCCTTATAACTTTTCTAGATCCTCATTTATTTTGTTTATTTCCGGCAAGCTTCCGATAAAAAACTTCCACCTTTGATTCGACCTTAATATTATTTTGTAAAGAATTAGCATTTCCTACCCACCGAACATGTTTAATCCGACGATAACTCGAGCGTTCGATGTTGAGAGGGTATTTGATGATGACGTTGTGCCCCTAGGGATAAGTGTAAGGGTCGATCATTTAGTCACTACTAGGGGCGTTAATGAGGATAAGGTCATGGGAGGGCCTGAAAGTGAGGAGAGTGAGACCGAGGGTATGACCTATTGGAAAACGCGGCGCTCGCGCGGCGGAGGTGTGGTGGCCTTTTAAAAAAATATTGGAAATGAATCTTTTTAGATAAAAGAAAATAAGCGTGACGTAACGTTTTCAAAGTAAAAACTTTGATTGAAAAACTATTTTCAATCAGGATCCGTTATATATTTATATATTAAATCTAAGACATACATGGATAGGAATCATATACCTCTTATAATCTATATCAAACATCCTCGCAAACCAATTATCCTGTGTTCCCACGGACAACGAACTTCGAAATCCACACTAAGATCTTTCAAGCCAATCCTCAAATATACTAGGATGTGTGTGGACACATAGAATAATTCAAATACACTTTTTCTGTCTCTAAATTTACTCATCACATGAGATCTAGAGATTTACTCAGAATGATTAATTTAGTTAGACAATCCTCCAAGAGAATACGATGATTATTCTTTCAGAGTTTTTTATTAACTTTTAATCACAAAGAGAGTTTTCACCTTGATTGTGTTCTCAACACTTTGGCCAACAGTTCTCAACTGATACAACCAACCCTGAGCCATTAGAATTATAGTTATATATAATTTTTAGGGTCATCAGATTTTTAAAACTAAACTGAAAATAATATTTAATTACAAAATTACCATTACAGTGGGGTCCACTATAATTTTTGCACAATTGGAGTGCCACACGACACTACATTTGCCATGAGCAATCACAGTGCCTCACAACACTGTGTGTCCTGTCACTATTGTAGTGCCGTGTGGCACTACAGTATTGCACTCCCACTACTGTAGTTCCACGTGGCACTACAGTATTGCACTCCCACTACTGTAGTTCCACGTGGCACTACAATAGTTCATGTGAATCTCTCATTCCATTTATTTTAATTAGATAAATATCTAGATATAAATTAATTCAAAATTAATTTATCTGATTATCCATATCAACTAGCTTATTTGTTAGTCACAAATAACAGGTTTTGTTAATTCAAATTTTGAATTATTATCTAATAATAATTTAACATTATCTAATTTCATAAATTAGATATATTGGCTCACTTATCGGTAATTAAAAAATTAATCGATATAATTATTATATATAATTTCTAAAAATTAATATAAATAATTTAATTAGTTAATTCTTAATTAATTAATCACGCATAATTATCTTATAAATATTCATTTTGCAAGTCAGTCCTTTTCTCATGTTCTGAAATATTCACACCCTAGACTGCGTAGTACAGATATGACTTTGAGACCATGGACATACAATCTTAAACTCCAATAAATCAGATTATTCATAAAACTATTTAATTAAATAGTTTAATTTATTAATTTCATTATTACTCCACTATGAATATAGAATTGTACCATTAGAGATTATAGAATGTATTTACAGAGTATTCTCCTGTAGTCCATTGATATATTCATTTCACGTAGTTTTGTCCTTCAATTATTGGTTCGTAAATTAAAGCTGGTAAAATTACCCTTTTACCCTTCAAATTATCTGTTGATCCTTAAGTACCATAAATTCACTAGTAAATGACTAATTTATAATCATAATATAAATTTGAGCTCAATAACGATTCAGTTCCAGAATTAACACTTAAGGGAACTAATATACGATCCGTTAGAAAAACTTGGATTCTAAATCTTATAAGATCATGTTCCCAGCCATCCATATCACTTAATCTCTAAAACAAAATCACTAGCTTATTTTACAAACAAACATTAACGAGTGAATCAAAAGATCTAGTAGATATGTATAAGAGTTCATTACTACTCAGGCTTCAGAATGATCTACATATGATCATCAGATTGATGTGTCTTAAATCTTTATGATAAACGGTATGTTAATTAAAATCGGTCATGTCATATATAATATTATTATATAAAGTACCTTCACTAAGATGTCTATACACATCAATGATCCGGATCTAGATCACATGCTTTCATAATACTTAATGAACCGTACTAGCAACCATTCATTAAAGATTTCATACTTTAATATGTTACTGATATATTATTCATTATCTATGATCTTAATCCTCTCGCACTAATACATGATCACAGTCTCATTGATGAATATGGAATTTTCATATATTTATATAAATTATTCAACAATAATTTAAAATAAAAATGTAATTCCATTAAAATTAATATGAACATGTCAATATACATGCTTTTATGATGTTTCCTATTTCAGAGAGCAAAACTTTATGTGACGTGATAGCGACACGGGCTTTGAGAAGATGAATCAAAAAGCATTGACTCGGTGATGATGGGGGAGTGAGAAATTGATGGCGGTGTCCAACAACGACAGTGGCTGACGGTGGAGGGGCGTGAGGAGCCTAACTCAGTGATGATGGCTAACGGTGGATCTGCCTGGTGTCTGTGCCTTGGTGGCTCGGTTGTTTTCGATATGGTTGCAAGTGGCTTGCTCAGTGGAAATTTATGAGGGAGATGAGAGAGACAACTAGGCGTTGTCTTTTAGTATGTAGAGGGCTAGTTTTGGTACTTTCTATTTCAATTAGTGGCCTATTTAAGTTGGTGGGACTTTTTTACGGCTACTATAATATAGGGGCCATTCTTACCAATTATTTAATAGGGCTATCCATGCCATATTATATCGAACCATCAATGTAAAAAACCATGATTGGCCCTTATGAATAAGATAAAAAATGATAAATTACTTTTTTAATATTTTCCATCTCGTGCAGTGCACATTGTGAGAGGTTTTCTAAAAATGATTGAACTTTTTTAAATGATTATTTTTTTAGAAATTGAAACTTTTTAATAATTAAAATAATGATATAAATCATCATGTATAGTGCAAATGATCACCATGGGCTAATAAGTTTGCTCCATCCAGGTCTCGGGTTTGAACCAAAGATCATGATATCTCATGGGTATCAGCCTAAAGATTTATCCATTGATTTATCGGTACAATATGAGGTTGCTTGATCTCGAAAGCTACCATCGCCATTACGGGAAAGAAGAATGTTTTTACTTTCTTCCCTTTCTTTCTCTCTCGGGGTGCAATTGTTAATTTAATACATCACATAAATAATTAATTTAAGTAACTAATTTACATACGCTAAATTTTATTTTTATTACATTATGTAAAAAGCTCAATTAATTTAAATGATTAATTTAATACATCATGTAAATAATTTATTGATTGTATGTAAATAAAAAATTACTTACCATGTAAGGAGTATGTCAAATTAAATTGATAGTAGTGTTAAAGTGAATAATTAAAAAGTAGATAGTAGAATAAAACAAAAGATAGAATATTGAATGATGGCTCTAAATCTCGTAAGGTTTGGGCCTTTGTACAATAGATCTTGCTTTGTACAATAGATCTTGACTTGACCAGATCCTGTTGGGAGAGGTCATGCCTTCTTCATCTTTCGAATAATGTAAAAAGATGTTTTTTAAACTGAAAATATATATTAGAAACACAAAGTAACAGAGGTCCTCTACAATAGGATCAACAGAATCAAACCAACACGAGATATATGATTCACATTAAGGTTTGTAAAATAATTAAGATAAGATTTAATGGCTTGGATGATGTTTCCCGTTTCAGAGAGCAAAACTTTATAAACGGCACAGGCTTTGTTAGAATCAGATTCAACAGAATCGATTGAAATGTTATTGCTCCGAACAAACTTGAGACCTTCAAGGATGGCCATACATTCAGTCGAGCAATTTTCCAGAACAACTTAAAAAAAGAGCGAGCAAGCAGCCACCACTTGAAGAAACTAATGCATCCGTATTCAATTTGATATAGCCTGGATTGGGCTCCAACCACCTTGACAAGGAACCACGAATGGATCTTGGAGTGTTTGTTGGCAGGGGATGTATAATCATTCATGGAGGAGGGCGACATCACGATCTACTATCTCACCACTCTCCATGCCACCATTTATGTGAATCCAGGTGTTCCTGGAAAACCAAACATGGCAACATAAGCTAGGAACCGAAGCTAGAGATTGGTTGGAAATCTCCATAAGATTACACATAAAGGCATCCATGGGATCCTCAGAATTCAGAATTCAAATAGAAATTAGTTACCTCATTCCCTATCAAATCCCAATATTTTTGGGAGAAAGCTACCAAGAAACCATCATGACCGGGGCTTTTTGTGGGTGCATTTATTTGATCGTCTTCTTAACTTCCTCTACAACATAAGATTTGATTAACTCTGTTTTCATCTCCTCAGCTACCTTATGCTCAATATTCTTCGTAACTACTGCCAGGTCCCCCAAACTTCGGCAAGACGAGGAAAACAAGTCCTCAAAATAGGACACTAAAAGGGAACATAGATCCTCATGTTTATCAACCCAATTACCATCGGTCCCCACAAGCTTCAGAATATGATTTTTCCTACTTGTAGAAGTTCTAGCATGAAAAAATTTAGTGTTCACATCCCCATGAAGGGCAACTCATTTTGGCACTTTGAGACTAATAGGTTTCTTCCTGCAGCAGGAGTATATCCAACTCCCCATGATATTACTTGATTTGGTTTTGCTCCCTCCTCCCAAGAGGGCAATGATAAATAACATCTAGCTTGTTTTGGAAATCAATAATCTTCTTAGAGAGGATGCCATATTTCTGTATTGGGAATGATGCTTCTCCATTGTTAGCTTTCGGCTATACATCTCGAATAATTTCTCTAACCAATAGTTTTCAAAGTGGAACCTTCTTTTGCCATGGGGCTATAACAGTAAGGGACCACTACCAAGAAGTGGGATGAAAAGAGGCTCGTGATCAGATGAGAGATAGCTCAGGTGATGTACAAGGGCATTTGGGAACAAGTTAAGCCAGTCTTGGGTATCACAACCCATGTAAATCCTTTCTGAAACCAAATCACTACCTTCTCTTTTGTTTGTCTAGGTATGGGTGAGGCTTCTAAATGATAAACTTATAAAAAAGTAGTCCTCCAGACATTCTCTAAAGCATTCAATGACCGAGTTCTGTCTCAATGAGCCCCCTAAATTGTTTTCTTAAGAATGAACCTCATTAAAATCTCCTAAGACAAGCCAAGTTATAGTCATTATCCCTATCAATCTCCTTAATAAAATCCTGGAATGCCCCCTCAAACTGATCTAGATTACCATACAAACCTGTTAATCTCCATATTGTACCATCTGAGTTTGTAACTAGACCATCTATATGGCCAATAGAGAAGGATTTTGAAGTGAAAAGGATAGCCTCCTTCCACAGCAGGGCAATTCCACCTCTCAAACCAACCCTATCAACATTAAAACCATCAAGAAATCCCAACTATTTTTTCACTTTCTCAAAACCCAGAGAATCTACTTTCATTTCCAATAGGAGTACACATGTGAGATTTTTATTGGAGAGAAGCCTCTTTAATGCTTGGACCGCCCGCAGGTTCCCAATCCCCCGGGCGTTTTAACTTAAAGGACTTGTTTCTTGACCTTCTCTAGTAATTGTACAAGAGTTTCTATGCCATTCCATCATTCATTGTGAAACTCACATGTGATCCAATGGTTAAATAGTTACTGTACCAATATTGGGTAATTACCATATAATCACCCCACCCACCCAAGACCACGTTGTTTTCCACTTACTAACTTTTGGTATATTGAGTTGAAGACACACAATACTTTAACCTTCCATCTTCAAACATTAATCTTTAACTTTTCATATTCTCCAGGCAAGCAAGACTCTCCATTCTCTCATTCTCCATGAACAAAAAATTATTTACTTGGGGTAAAATGTTAATTTACATTGCGAATTGAAAAAATAATACACATAAAATAAACTTTAAAAAGTGAGATTAAAATTTTCCCTAACAATAAAATCATAAACCTAACAACAAAAATATATATATGAAACAGCAAACTAAATACCTAACTGTTGGGGAGATCTTCGGTGCTCTATGAATGGGAAAAAAAGAGCGAGGGTAAAACAAATACGAGAGTGAGAGCGATAGTGAGAGAGAGAAGTAGAGATGAGGGGGGAAAGAGTTATATAGATGACAGAGAGGGAGAAACGGATAAAATAGATTAGTGAAATAAATGAGAGAGAGAAAGAGAGAGAAACATATAGGAGAAGAGACGAGAGCGAGAGTGAGAGAGAGAGAGAGAAACAGAGATGAGAAGGGAGCGCGAGAAACAGAAGAGGGAGAAATAGAGGGAGCGAGAGAGAGACAGAGAGTGCATATGAAGAAGCTAAAAATGTGAGAAGAATTCCACCGCGATGCACATCCCAATGCGCTAAAAAAAACTTGAGAATAAAAGAGGGAAAAATGTACTTCAAAAAAGATTAAACCCACATGATTTAGCTGGGCTAAAAGTTCGGCCAGTTTTGCCGGAAAAAGATAAACTGGTCATATGTTTAAATCATGCTTTAAAATGGGTTGAAATATATAATTTCCTCTATTAAAGGCCAAGGCTATCATTAATAAAGATCGAAACTTATCAAGAAACAAAATAGCTGACATTCATTATCTTGAATTTGAAAAGTTGTATATTTGATGTATTTTCTAATATAAACGATCTAGATAGCCATGATAATTATGTGGTACATCTCTTCTATCGGGGGTTGTACCCGAGAACAACCCCCTTAATCTTTATCATTAATTATGAATCACTAAATTGGAAATTTTCGTGTTACTGTTACAGTAGCGTGAAAGAAGAGAGGAAAAAAGAGCATAAGAGAGGAAAATGAGATTTGTTTCTTTTTCTCTGCATTATCTCTTTCTCTCCCTTCCTAGTATGTTACTATAACATAACAACACCATAGAATGACTAGGGATGTCAATGGGGAAGATGAGGACGGTGTTTAATGAGAGGTTTATTTGTTATTTAGTTTTGTTAGTTATTTAGGGCATTTATGTCTTTTACTTTTCATAGTCGTTAGTCTTCTTCTTTATATAGTTCAGTCTTGTTTCAGTTTTTGTTAATGGAAAAATATCTTTCTTTCTCTTATTCTTCTTCATCTCTTCTTATATGTTCTTCTCATTCTTGCTTCGATTATTCTTCCTCTTTCTTGTCCACTATTGTTTTCTTGCATGGTATCATAGCCTACTGACAAGCGTCATTAAGTATGGCCGATCTCACTGAAAATGAACACATCAAAATTCAAGAAAATGAGCAGAATCGAATTGGTGCCTAGACTAATTCACATACTCTCTCCTCTACCGGTTCTCAATCTATGCCCTCTTCATCTTCTACTCAAAGGGATGGGAATCAAACCTGTTTTCCACCCAATCAAACATGCGTTACTTCTATTATAGAGCCATCCTCACCCTCACCAATATTTCTTCTGTTGAACATTTGTAACCTAATTTCAATTAGGTTGGATTCCACTAATGTTGTCTTATGGAAGTACCAGATCATTGCTATCTTGAAATCTCATCTTATCTACGGATATGTTGATGGGTCCAACAAATGTCCTTCAAGATTCATCAAGAATACCAATTGAGATGACACAAAGATCAGGGATCCAAAGTATGATGACACACATCAACGCAACACTCACTGCAACACTCACTGCAACAACTTTGGCATATGTGATTGGTTGCAAGACTTCCAAGGAAATATGGCACTCAATTGAGAGAAGGTACTCATCTGTATCACGTACCGACATTATTCAACTCAAGACAGGCCTCCAAACAATGACCAAGAAAACTACAGAGAACATTGATTCTTATATTCAAAGAATCAAAGAGGTAAAGGATAAGTTTTCTGCTGTATCTATTAATATCGAAGATGAACACATGTTTATTTACACTATTAATGGGCTGCCTAGTGAATATAATACTATTATAACCTCCATTAGAACTAGGGTGAGCCCCTAACTCGTGAAGAACTCCATGTTCTTCTTAAAACTGAAGAGCAATACCTAGAATCTCAAGATAACCTCCTTTAGAACACTACTTTCCTTGCTACCTACAACAATTACATGAGGTCAAATAGAGGGAGAGGCTTTAAGAATTTTAAAGGTAACCAAAATAATTACGGTAGATCAAATTTTGGTAGAGATGGTAGGGCACAAAATTGGATCTCTAGCACAACACCTTCAATTCTTTGAGCACCTCCAAATTAGAACTCAGGGTCCTACAAGGGCAATTATAAATTCAATGAAGATGGGAACATGAACTCGTAGAATACCAAGATCCAATGTCAAATCTGTCAAAGAATGGGGTCACAGTGCAGTTGACTGTTTTCACAAGATCAACTTCTCCTATCAATGGAGAAGTCCTTCATCCAATCTCTTTGCCATGACAACCGTGAATCAAGGTGCCAATCTCAATGATCCTCAGGTATGGCTTACTAAAATTAGGTGTAACACTCATCTCACACCTGACTTGAACAACATGCTCACCATTTCAGTATACCATGATGAAGAATGTGTGTCAATAGGAAATGGTCAGTCTCTACCTATTTCTCACATAGTTGTTATCATGATTCATACTAAAACTAAGTCATTTCCCTTGTCTCAAGTCTTATGTGTTCCTCAACCCTCATCTAACCTTCTTTCACTTCACAAATTTTGTTTAGATAATGATTGTTTGTTCATTTTTTATGCTTTTCTCTTTTGTATTCAGGACAAGAACACAAGAGAAATTATACATAAGGGGCATTGTGTTAATGTCTTATATCCCATACCATCAAAGAACTCATATCTCCTTTGGCATTCTAGGTTTGGACATCATGCTAGTAGTATTGTTAAGAAAATTTTCACAAAGGCTCATATTCCATGTACTGTATCTGATATGAGTAAGATAGTTTGTACTAGTTGTATCACTAATATGATGACTAGACTCCCCTATACTAATTATGAAACTTGTTTTGATTCACCTTTATCTCTTATACACAGTGATGTGTGGGGATCCTATCTCACGTCATCACTATTAGGCCATAGTTACTTGTTATATTCATTGATGATATATCACGGGATTCTTGGTTCTTTCCCATTCATAATAAATCTACTATCAATACTATTTTTAAGAGGTTTAAATCCCTTATTGAGAACATGTTCTCAACTAAAATTAAAACTGTAAGGACTGATGGTGGGGGTGAATACACTAGCCACATTTTTCACTCTTTTCTATAAGATAATGGTATACTACATCAGAAAACCTATCCTTATACTCCTTAACAAAATGGTATTGAAGAGAGGAAACTCAATCATTTAGTTGAGACACGCCTCATTATGCTACATCATGCTTCAATTCCTTTTAACTTCTGGAACTATGCCTTTGCTACTGCTGCACTTTTAATCAATCGAATGCCAAGTGTTGTCCTTAATCACGATTCGCCCTTTGATAGACTATTTGGTAAATCTGCTGATTATAAAATGCTTAAGGTATTTGGGTGTGCTTGTTACCCCAACTTAAGACCTTATATAAAGAAGAAGTTTTCTCCTAAGACTGTACAATGTGTGTTCTTGGGCTATGCTATGGATTAAAAAGGGTATTTGTGTTATAATAAGGTAGCCAAGAATATTTACATTTCAAGGGATGTTTTATTTGATGAAGGTACATTTTCTTTGCTTAGTATGTTGATACTACTGTTGTGCCTTCTCCTTATTCTGGTTCTTCTTCTTCCTCTGGCACTTGTGCATCTGTTTTACCTTTTTTAAGCATAATAAACTCTAATACGACTGCTCCTATTACTAATAGACATTGATATTTCTGAGAAAAATATACATCATGTTACTAACAGACATATTGATATTGTGAGGGATGATACTTAGTCTATATTGCACAATGAGATGCCTATTGGTCTTAATCCTGTTGTTTCCAGTCATGATGATATTTCTATACCTAGTATTTTGAATGATGATGTTATTTCTATTGAAAATGCTGGTTTTGGTACTGATATTGAATATGATATGCATAATGTTACTCTTCATGGCAATGTTGTTTCTGAAAATGCTGGTTTAGTTCATGATGATTATCCTGATATTTCATCTGCCTTAACCATTGATCTTCCAATCACTAGAATTACACATTTTTCCACTACTTCTACTATTCAGTCCATTCACCCAATACAGACTAGATCTAATCTGGTATATCTAGAAAAAGAGCTTTAGCTACCTCTGGCCCTACCTCTAAAAACTTACATACTGAACCAACTTCCTTCACTTCAGCTTCTAAAGTCCAGCTTGGACTCATGTTATGCAAAATGAGTACGATGCTTTTCTCTCCCATAATACTTGGGCATTTGTTCCCCTTTCCTCCACACATGAATCTTTTAGGGTGCAAATGAGTGTACAAACTAAAGTACAACCCCGATGGCACAATTGCAAGGTAGAAGACTAGGCTGGTTGCTGAAGGCTACCATCAACAACCTGACCTTGACTATGGAAAGACCTTTAGTCCTGTGATTAAGAAAGACACAATTATAATCCTTCTTTCTTTAGCTGCTACTTATGGCTGGCCCTTAAAGCAGTTAGATGTCAAGAATTCCTTCTTGCATTATTCTCTTTTTTAGGAAGTTTATATGAATCACCCCCTGGTTTTGTTGACAAGAGCTATCCGCAATATGTTTGTAAACATAATAAGTCTCTGTATGGTCTTAAACAAGCTCCTAGGACCTCGTTTGATAGATTTACTAGCTTTCTTACTTCTATTGCATTTATTCGATCTCAAGCTGATACTTCCCTATTTGTTCACACTATTTCCACCTCTCTTACTTACATTTTAATGTATGTTTATGATATTATCATATGTGGCACTGGCACTGATTACATAAATATGATTGTCAAACTTTTACAACAAGAATTTGATATGTGTGACTTGGGAACTCTAACATACTTTCTAGGTATTGATATAAGTAGAAGTTCTGAAGGTATTTTTATTAATCAAAATAAGTATGCTAGAGACCTATTGCTTAAGGCTGGTATGATCGAAGCCATGCCTTATCAGTCTCCTTATTCATCAAAGTCTCATCTATAGAGTCACGTTGGCTCTTCATTCTCTAATGTTACGCTTTACATAAGTATTATAGGGTCCCTCTAATAGTTAACCTTTACAAGACCAGATATTTGTTGCTTTGTTGTTAATAAGGTGTGTCAATTTATTCTCCAACTATTGCTCATTATGCTGCAATTAAGAGAATTCTCAGCTATGTTCTTGGTACTATTGATTATGGCATAGTCTTTACACTAGGATCTCTTCATTTGCAGGACTTTTGTGATGCTGAATAGGTTGGAGACCCCATAGACATGAGATCTACATCTAGATTTGTTATTTTTCTTGGACAAAATTTAGTCTCTTGGAGTGCTAAGAAACAAACCACAATTTCTTGATCATCTACAGAAGCAGAGTATAAGGCTTAACAAACACTATAGCTGAGCTAAGTTGGTTGAGACAAATTCTGAAGGATTTTCATGTGTTCCAAACTCAAGCTCCAACACTGTACTATAACAAAAATTTAGCAGTTTCCATGGCTTCAAATCCAATTTTTCATGCTCGTACAAAGTTTGTAGAAATTGACTACCATTTTGTTCGAGAAATAGTGGTCAATAAGGATTTAATTGTCAAACATGTGCCCTCAAATCTTCAACTAGCAGATCTATTTACCAAACCTCTTCCTTATACTTAATTCATCTTTCTAAGAGGCAAACTTATCCTAAAGCCTAGGATAGGTTTGAGGGGAGATGTTAAATGAGAGGTTTATTGATTATTTAGTTTTGTTAGTTATTTAGGGCATTTATGTCTTTTACTTTTTATAGCCGTTAGTCTTCTTCTTTATATAGTTCTATTTTTTTTCAGTTTTAGGTTAATGGGAAAAATATCATTCTTTCTCTTCTTCTTCTTCATCTTTCCTTGTTTGTTCTTCTCCGTCTTGCTTCAATTATTCTTCCTCTCTCTTCTCCATGATTATTTTCTTTCAGATGGGGCATCCTTTCACTTCCTTATCCAACCTCCATATGCCTACCCCATCCCACCTCATTATTCATTAAAAGGGGCACGGGTAGGGATGGGGAATACTCATTAGGAGAGTAACCTTCAGGGTCCTATCTTCTTTCTTAAAACTAAAATCAAGCATAGAACTTCTTAAAAAATGAATTTAATGTTTACATTTGTAATGTGCATAAATAAATGAATTTTTTTGTTAAAAATAAATAATTAAAGTGTAAATTACACTATCAAAATGTAATATATCAAAATTTCGTTAACAAACAAACAAACACGTTTCATAATATTTAAACAAAATAAATGGGGGCAGGGATGAGGCGGTGACGGGGTGGAGATATTTTATTTCATCCACATCCCATACTCGTGTGAGGATATTTACATGTTTCCCGTACCTATCCCATTACCCATTTATTCATCAAAACATTAAACCATTAAGATGGGCCTCCACGAGTTTGGGGACATGTGGATGATTTTGACATCCCTAAGAATGATCCTTATTAATTATATTTTGGCTTGAAAGTTTCAACCAATGTACTCAACCAAAAATTACTTGGATCGCGAATGATGGTCTAAATCAAAATTTGCATCCATGTAAGTTAGCGCGCGAGTGTAGCAGAATTTGATAAAAAAGAAACTGAATTTGAAGTATCTTGAAGATCTAACTTATAATCAAGAAAGTGATGTTGATGAGTAGATAACAAATATTCTCTAGGGTTCTAGACTACAACAAAAATTACGAACTTGGAGGAATAAAATAAGTTCACTGAAGAAAAAAAAAGCAAGAACTAGTATTGAATATTCTGAAAAATAAATGAGGTGACTAGGAATTGAATCTAAAATTTGTTGGATGAGTCTTCAGTCAGCAATCTTGTACTCTCGATTGGCTCGAACCACTATGTTATGCATGTTCTGGCTCATTCGTATTCTCATCCACATAAAAAAAGAACAAATATACTTGTGGTCAAAAATAAAGTAATGAAAGCAATTGGAATTGATTGCAAAAACTAATGAGTAAAAATTAAAGGTTGCGTGTAGAAAGATGATTTTGTTGATTAATTTGGGGATGGGGTTTCTTCTATCTCACTTTGGTCCTCTTATATTGCATGAACAATTTGAGTCTTGATAGTTGATAGAACTTGTGGGGCCTCATCTCCATGTTGGTGATCTTTCAAATAAAATATGACTATCATCTTTATTTTAATGTGATTTTCTTCATCTCAATCTTGATTAAAATATTGTGATCTTGCAATTTATCTTAATCTCCTATATTTTAGACTTCTTGAAAAAAAATACAATTGTTCAAGGGAGAATGACAAGAATGACCCTAAAATAAAGTCTATGAGCAAAAATAACCCATCAATTTAATAGTATGCAAAAATGATACTTTTTAATTTAAGAAGTTTTAAGTTAGTTATGTACTCACTATGGTACCATTCACTAACCACCAAGATTAACTTATTATCACTTTTGTTCTTTTCTCTTATGTTTATTTATGGTATTTTCCCGCTTCTCTTAGATAATTTCTTTAAAACACAATATACTCAAAAAAATCATACTTTCATTTTCTTTGTGCATTGCTAGTCTCTCTCTACTTACTGTTATGTTTCATTCTAATGTACCATATTTTCCATTATTCTTTTATCTTTTTTAGACGTTGGCCGAAAGATAGACATCGTCTTTAGTTTTACAGTCAATCATCTTTATAGAGGGGCATAAAAAATAACTTGTAAACTAAACCAAGAACATAAGAAATTTTCAATGATTTTTGTAGATTTATTGTAGATTGGACAATTTTTTTGAAGCAAGTTGAATAAGTTTGAGTAGAGTTTTGAAAAATACCATAAACAAACATAAAAAAAAATTGATAGAAAGTTAATCTTGGTGGTTACGAAATAAGTGAAAAGATAAAATAATATGTCCTTAACTAATTTAAAATTTCTTAAATTTAAAAATTGTCAATTTTGCACATATATATACACATATGAAAGGTCATTATTACATATAAATTAATAAAAATGGTCATATACTAGAATTTCTGATTCTTCAATAATTGCATAAGTTTCAAAAGTCAAATTGTGGTTTAAATAGTGTCCCTCATAGTCTATTAAGATCGACTTCTTAGTCAATATTAATAGAACATATAATAATAAATATCACAAAAAACAAAATTTCATGCTTTAACAAATATAGAATCTTCATCGGCAAAGATAACATTTATCGAGTATATTTTTTAGTTCGGCCAAAGTTTATCAAATAAATCATTTTTAAAAAAAAGTGAATTAAAGGGGCTGTGAGGTCATGTGATGGATCAGACGGTATTGATAGGCCTCAGCGCGGTACTCGGGTCAAGTATAACAACATAAAATTACATGACTATGTGGTTAATTAGTAGTTAATCATTTAGTTGAGTTGTTTGGGGAGGTTTATTAGTTTCGGCTATGTGTTGATGATTGATGTAATCAAAAGGCTTAGATGTATTATGGATCTTTCTTTAGGCTGCTATATACTACAATGCTTTGGTTCGATTATTGGTTAATGAATGAAGAATTTAGTAAGTAAAACCCTTATATCTCTTAACACCGTAAGTTAAAAACAATGTCTCCTAAAACCATGAGTTAGGAATTTGATCATCGATCCATCGAGTTTTATTAATTGGGATTAGAGCCAACGCTAAGACATGACGAACTGGGAATGACTCGACCAGATCGAAGGGGCGGTAGATGAGATTCATGAGAGTCTTCATGTGCTCATCGAGCTTTTGACATTGAACTAAGAATCCATTCAACGACTTGTTAGCCCATTTCGGGATAACGTTCTAAAAAGAAGGGAAAGAAACGACATGATACGTTGGAATTAGAGAGCTCTTCTTTAGATATCCGATCCGTTTTTCAGCAAGAAACATCAAGACTTCATCAAGTGAGAATTCGTCATATGAATGTGGTGACACTTTGGATAGTGGTCACTCTAAGAAGTACAAAAAGTGAATGTCGTGGCTCAAAATGGATTTTCCAAAATTTTCCAGTGTGAATCCATTGGCGTGGATAGATCGGTTTTGCCTGTATTTTTTAATCCAAGAAATTCAAAGACTACACAAATTTCAACTGGCCTCGTTCCGTTTGGAGGGAGATGCCAACCGATGGTGCCAATGGTATTTAGGAAATAATCGGAGTAAGTAAGTTACATGGAGGGTGTTCGAGAGAGAACTGCTTAAATGGTTTGGACCGACCAGTTTTGAGAATATCGATAAGTCTTTATCAAAGTTTCACCAAGGAGGATCTTTTGACGATTACTTTCGTGAGTTTGAAATATTATCCAACCAAGCAAAGAGGTGGCCAACGAAAGCTTTAATGGGGACATTTTTAGGAGGGCTGAAAGAATAAATTGCATCAGAGGTTCAAATGTTCCAGCCGTAGAAGCTATATCAAGCTATCGATTTAGCTCGACGATAGAATGAAAAATTATTACGAGCACGTAAGGGCAGCAGTTTCAACTCCATGCCGATGCCCAATGCCATTTTGACACCCACTAAACTGGGTTATAGTTCAGGGTCAAGTTTATCTACAAAATCATCTCTATCTGGTACAATTAAATGACTTTTGTTCGAAGAGATGAAACAGAGGTGGGCTAAAAACCTTTGCTTTAATTGTGATGAAAAATTTGTTCCCGGTCATAGATGTCAAGAGACTCAAGAAATATTGATCGATGCGATGGGTGAGGATGGAAAGACTTATCAAGAAGATGAAAAGAATGATCAAGAAGGTGATTTAATTGAGCCAGAGCCTGAAATTTCACTGCATGCTATAGGTGGGGGCAAGGGAAACCGGACCATGTGAATGGAAGCGAAAATAAATAATGAGACTGTTAGCGTTCTTATGGATAATGGATAAATCCATAATTTTATTAAAGAACAATTACATGAAAGTTGCAGTTGGTTGTCATGCCTATAACGTCATTCTCAGTAAAGGTGGCTAGCAGAGATCGTATGTGATGTCGGAACTGGTTTGATGGGGTTAAAATAATTTATTCAGGATTTTGAGTTTGCTACTTCGCTCTATTCTCTTCCTAATAATGGTTAGGTGGATCTTTGATCAATTATTTCTGACTACAAGAACATGACTATATAAATTACTGTACGAGGCCAGCGGTACGTTTAGAGGCAAGTTGGTTCACTTTCCATCCGTTGTCAGAATAAATGTATTATCACTTGAGTGGTGGGCCAGCGCTGAGTTGTTTGCTATATCAAGAGTTGAAGTTCCTTGGAAACAAATTCAAGAAGAATGGCCAAAGGGGGTGGGCAGCCTACTTCAAGAATTCAAGAAAGTTATGGAGTTGAAGAATGGCCAAAGTGACCAATTATGTTTAGTATTTTGCCCCTTGGGAAAGTTATTCCATATTGCTGGCAGCAACTGGTATGAATCGACTGCTTAACACTTTCTTATTGAATCGATCATAGTCTTCCGTTGTGGAATCAATTAGGCCAATTCTCAAATTCTTTGTTGCATTGCTTGTACATTTTGGTTGAAAGTTTGGCAAAGTTGTTGCATAATTTCACACAATGTGGATACTATCATGAAAGGTTGTTCCTTCATCACAACGGCATACTTTGCGGCCTCTTTAGCTTGATCTATCTCTCTTTCAATATATTTTGATCTAGCACTTATCATTTTAAACTCTAAGCTTTAGATCTTGTAGTAGGCGTAAAATCTAAATATTTGTCCCATGGGGTGTGATGAAAAATATGTTTGGCTTGAAAATCTCGGCCAACATACTAATGAGAAATTCATATGGACCACAGATGATGGTCTGAATCAAAACTTACATCCCTATGAGTATAGAGTGAAATCACGCCAAAACTCGGTCAAATGTATGAAATTCAAAAGTTATCCAAAAATCTAACTTCTAATAAAGTGGAGTATATTCAACTAGTACTAAAACGATGAATTTAGACGAATAAAGTAAGTGTAATTAAGCAAAAAAAGGAAGATCAAAGAACTTTGATTGAGTATTCTAAAAAAATAAATGACAAGACTATGATTGGATCTAAATTTTCTGGATGATAAATGAAAAAAAAAAGATACTTGAAGCTAAAAATAAACTAACTAAATAATAAGAATTTATTACAAAAATTAAAGAGTTAAAACTAAAGGTTTCGTGTTGAAAGAATGATTTGGAAGGGGCCTTCTTCTATCTCGCTTGGTCTTGGTCTTCTTTTATAGCTTGGGCAATTTGAGTCTTGATAGTTGATAAGTATTACTGGTCTTTACTCCACATTCATAAGTCTTTCAAATAAAAGATAATTATCATCTTTACTTAATTATGGTCTTTTTCATCTTGATCTTGATTTAAAATTTTGAGATATTGCGGTTTGGCTTAATCTCTTATTCGATACATGCGTTGGAAAAATAGAATTCTTCAAATAATTGGATAAACTTCAAATATCAAATTGTGACTCAAACAATTATATAATCTAGAGTGATTGTAGAAACAGTTTTGGATATTCACAGAATGCATTCAGTGAATACATTTTAGCACTAAAAACACGATGTGTTCTACTTTAACTAATGAATTTCAATCTATAATTTATCTGAAATGACTAGTAGTCAATCAGTGATCTGCTGTTGAATTCAAGTTGCATTCTTAAAATTTTTGGGAATTCGACAATTTAACTCCTGTAAAATGAATCAATGTAGTCCTCCAACTTTATTTATGTGTCAAATTAGTTATCTGTTAGCTCATAAGAATAGTTTCACTAAACAAAAAGGATGAAATATGAAGACAACGCTAAAAGAATCAATAATTTAGAAAGGAAAGGGAAAAATATTATGAACGATTATATTTTCATTAATTATAACTTTTTGGTATATGAAACAAAGAAGGTAGTGTAAGTTATTCTTACAACTATTCCGCTATTGTTCTCCTAATTGGTCTTTCTTTTCATCTCATTTTCTATTACTTTTCCAAAATTTAAACATAACCAAATTTCCAAATTTCAAGTGAACGAAGGTATAGCGGTAGAGAAAAAGGTAAAGAAAAGAGATTCCGAACTATCTGTTAATTATCTGACTTGAAATGCGAACGAAAGACCAACCAGACCCAGCGTGCCTATGACAAATATATATAAATTACAAATAAATAGATCTCGGTGAAGGAATCCATGCAGAGCAAAATACTGGATCTTGAAATATTCGAGAAACAACCTATTTATACGGATTAGGAAAAATAGCTTTTGAAGTGTGAAGATCGAAAATCGAAACCTTATAGTCTTCCTTGCTATTCTTCGAACCGTCAACTAAAATCACGAGCTAGTAGGCACTTGAATAAAATCAAACAAAAAAACTGATTCGTCTTTTTTTCTTCTTCCAAAATTTTGTTCGGACAGAAAATAGACTATATTAGAGTTTTTAGTCTCTTATATTCTCAAGGAATTCTTTCAACTTATCTAAACGCTGTAAAAAACAGTCATGAAAAATTGGTTTTGAAAGAAAAACATCTCTTCACATGAGTTACAAATTGTAAGCCATGTGAAAACACACCAACGGTTGGAAATTTCTCAATCGTTTGTGTTTTTTTTAATTATAAATATAATTAATTAAAATTAACTAATTAAATAAATTTTAATTGATCATTGATATTTTAGAATTAAGACTGAGCTAGTTTTTAGATTATTTGGTTGGCTATAGAGTATTCACGTTAAGCAACTTGTTTATTAAATAAGTCATGTCACAACATTACCCAAATCTAAGGCTAGTAAGGGAACCAAAAGCATAAAAATACATTTGACTGCATAATTAATAAACTCTATTGATTAAACCTATAATCAAATTACTTAATTATTAATTATGATAACTCCACTATAATATCGTAATTGAACTTCAGGTGTATTTATATTACTCGACATAACTAACCTTGACCAATTATTTATTATGTAATGCTCCTCCATAATATAGTACCGTTTATAATTAAGATTATTACTATTGACCTAATATTTATACACATCTTCGTATCATTAGATTCCAAATTCATTCTTTCAATCAAGTATGATAATTTTCATACTTGATGTCTTACGTAAAATTATCAAATCTCTAGTACTATACTATTAATACTAAGCACTTAGTTTACTATGACTACATAAATGAATTACCTGAGAGCTACTATGTCACTTAATTAAAAGTGTCTATGAATTCTACTATTGAGAATCTATTGACTCGCTATCTAATAACTCATTTATTCAACCTAAGGAATATGTTGACTCATAGAATCTCATTCTTAATAGATCAAAATAACACAGTTATTAAATATGAGCTCATAACTCTCTCAAGATTGAGAGCACTCATAAAATAATAGTAATGAGTCATGATTTTCATTTGATAGTACTTTACTGAAAATCAAACTCGTTAGTCCTTCAATCCATCCTAAATGTACTAGTACATTAACTAGGTACTCCACCTAGTGACAAGGTAAGTCACTCTATATAATAGAGTGAATGTACTACAATATTTTCTTAGAAAAGCGACCAGCTTCACTAGATTATGAAATTAAGTATTTTCAGGTCATAAATGACTCTTGGTTAAATATGTTTCCATGAGCTAAATTTAAAAGAACCAAAAACCAAATACTATTATGCTTCTGGACCTTTTACAAGAATGTATTGTGCATAATATTAGAATAAAATATTTATTATTAATAAGAATTAAACATCTCAATAAATATAATAGAATTTTAGTGCTTTTAGGGCACAATCCTAATAATCACCCACTTGCCCTGAAGCACGTCTACAATCAGTTTAACCCTCATGTTCTCTACATGTGACCCAAAGACAGTGTGGCTAATCAAAAACTGGTTTGCTAGGTTCTACCGCTGAAGTAATCTAATTGAAATTTTTAATTCATATACCGAATTGGTATGAGATTCTCACCATGATAGACAAGCACATAATCCCTTGTTCTCCTAAGATACTTGAGTATATGTTTCACAGTTATTCAGTAAAATCCTTGAGAATTTAACTGATATATGCTTACTATGCCTACTATAAAATGTACATCTGGTGTATAATATAACATACTTAAGACTTCCCACTACCGAAAGCAAGGGGACTGTCTTTATGTTATTTATGCCATACTATGTCATAAGACACTAACAGAATATGTAGGTTCCAAACCTAATAGGATAACAATTCCTTTCTTAGAATCCATCAGTGTACACCTACATAACGTATTATTATCGACGCAGTCCAAGATAAGTATATCATTCTATATTCTAGTTTTGAAAGAACTTAATTCTTAGAATGAAGACCACTTTTCTAAAGTATTTGATATCATAAATTTAGACAAACATAATTTTATTGGTGACATTTAATTTTACATCGTTATTGATGATAAAATGTAATCTACATAAAACATCAAGAAAATCATTATGTTTCCTTCCTTTCTCTTGTACTAATGTGACTCATTATGACCTTGATTAAAATCAAAACTTTGATTACATGATCAACATAATGTTCCTAGTCCTTAATTCATGCTTAAGTTCATGATTGGACTGATGCATCATGTATATCATAATTCTGGCCTTTAGTGACAAATCTGAAAATTGAGATATAAAGATATTCACTTCAAGATCATCATACAAGGTAGCGTTCTTGGTATCCATTTTCCAAAATTCATAAACGAGATGAACTGCAATGTATACAATATCTTTATAGACATGAGCATGTTCATTAATGAAAATGATCTACTATACTTAATATCCTCTCTTTAAGTATGCCATTTCTCACTAAGTCTAGCCTTGAAGATCTTGACCTTGCGGTCTATGTCTCGTTTCTGCATGTAGATCTCGACATCCAATTCTCTAGGGATCCTACAAGCTTCCTTACTCAATTATATTTAATGGAATCATTTTTCAAATTTCATTGCTTGAAGCCAATTATTTACTGTGCATCATTTACAACCTCTATGCAGTTTCTAGGATCCAAGTCATGTTCGTCTAAGATGGACTCGAAAGTCTTTCACTTAAACATCAATCTCTCAGTTGATCGTGGTCTTCTCCCACTATGACGTAGTGATTCAGATCTACCTCATGTTCTGTCAGGATAACTATACAGACTCTCCTAAGAATATTTATTTCTCATATGAATAAGAAATGCTCACACTACAATAAGGTTGTGTAGTACTATAAAGTACTTCATTCTTATTCACTTTACTAGTTGGATTCTCACTAACATCTGGACTCCTCTATAACCAACTAGTTTGCGTGACACATACATTATTGGGAAATTCTTCTAAGTTTGTGTTGCGTCTAGATATTGCTTTTGAAATATAGTCTTGTTCTAAGAATACAATGTTTATACTTACAAACACTTCCCATTCTTAGAACTATAGAAATAAATAACCCACATTTCTTTTTGCATCGCTTATAATTAGATATCATCCATCTAGCTTGGCAACATTCTCTTTTAGCACGTGTGCTCGACATCCACATATATGAATGTTACGTAAACTAGGTTTATGAACATTCATAAATTCTTGTGGTATTTTAAGTACTGCCATAGATGATGTTAGATTCAAAATATGTCATCTATAAAGCTAATCCTACAAAATAAGTTAGTTAAATGACTAAACATAGATATCATCATATTCAAAAATATTTGCTTCTCTATATTGTTAAACCATCCCCTGGGTGACACAGATCTAACCAACTGGAATACAATCCTGATATTTACCATATGGTCTGTGAATGCCTTTATGAGGTATTTACCTCTTCGATCAAATCAAAGAGATAGTTTATATCTTCAATGCATTCTCGAATTTTGTTCTAAACTCTTTGATTTCTTAAAAGTTTCAAAATTGGGAAGCATAAGACAAATATATTCATAACTAGAGTGTTCGTCGTCAATAAAATTGGTATCACCCATAGCCACCTAAACTTTCACTTGTCCACTTAAGCAATATACTCCAACACTAACATCATGTGCCTCTATGTCCTTCTGTCTCAAGAAGACTCTTGGTCATATTCTTGTCAATAATGAATTCTCTTACTGGTAAGAGTTCAAAAAATCTAAAGGTCATGAAGCCTGTCTCTTACTAGTATTTGAATTGTACTTAAATAATATGACCATGACATATGTTATAGACATATAGTTGGCTTGAGAAACTTTTCTCTTCTATAATGTACTATGTATATTATTATTTTACTCTATATCATGCAAGAAAAATATATAGAAATAAATGTACTATCCAAAATAGTACATATGTCTCTATCCAAAGAACAACATGCAACCCTTCTCATTTAGTTTTATAGTTTCCTAGAACCTTCACATATAATTATGAATGTTATTAGTGATTTCAGAGTCTACATGCCATGACGTAGTAGAATCAATCACTAATCACCTCTTACTGAGATGCATGTTTCAACTCTTTATAATTAAAAAAATCTTTTAGCTGGTTTTCTTCTATCCACTCTTCCTACAATAGAAGTACTTCCCATTAGAATTTGCTCTCTCTTTCTTACTCTAAGTCAACTCTATTTGGACATCTTTATCTTCTTCATCTTATTTGGGAAAAGCTAAGCCTAAAAGAAAACGCAGACTGGATCACATTTAACATAAACTGTGTCTTAAGATTCTCTTAGCTATATTAAGTTCCTAGTTCAGTTCTGCCTTATTAAACATTTCTGCATGTGCTATAGTTTAATCATGAACTGAAGTAAGCAATCTTCTTAGCTATCCAAGACTATATTGATAAGGGTTTTCTCATCGATATTGGAATCTCTTTCTAGTTAAATAAAAAAACAACCATAAGGATATGGTCATCAACCAGAGTTTTTTTTACCATCTAAGTATTTAACATTACCTTCATATATCTTACTGGAGATGAATAATTATATGAGCTTCCATGGAGAATGAATTTACTATAGTTCTAACATATTTGTCATATAATGACACTATGCAACATAGAACTTAAATTCAATCTAACTATATAGCCAATATTAATTTTATTCTCTTGCGTAGAACTCTAAGAAAGATCTAGCGTAGTGTTAGTTAGGATTGTACTTTCTTCTTTTTACAATCAGATTAAAGTCCTAATTAATATCCATTAGCTTCAATAATATTTTTAGTAAAGATTCTAATGGGCTCATGGACAACATTTAATTGTTGAAAAATAACAAAATTTGCAATTATTACAAACACATTATAATTAAAGCATACATCATAACATGAAAATAAAAACTCAAAATAATAACATGCAATGTACGCAATGATAACCCAACTCTTATAAACATCTGCACGCTTAGGCAGAACGCACATTTAAAAAAATTAGGTAGGAGAGTCCAATCCAATTAATAATCAATATGGTATTAATACATAGTAATCAAACTAATCCAGTATAAATATCTAGCAATCAACTAACATTTAACTTTGGTCTCCTGAAATAAGTAATAAGAATCACTTAGGCGGGATACTACAAAAATGAGTCAAGTGTGTACCATTATTTCACCCTCAGACTTGGGACAAGCAGACAACTCCTGCTTAGGAAGATCATTTTCAGTTGTTCACTAATCAAGGTGATCATTACGAAGATCATACTTATAATATTTGATACTTCGGATACCCTCCTTTAGGGAGCTTCCAAGATTGAAGACGAGGTACCCTAGCACCTTACTATGATCCAATAATGGTGACCGTGGGTTTCGATTAAGAATCTCGCTCCCACTTGATTTTCTAAATTACGTGAGTTTTTATTACCATGGGTTACTAAGAGACATTAGGTAATTAGCCAACCTAATCTTTAGCAACCTACTTCGATTAAACAAGCATGCTCAATTAATATTATATTATATTATATTTTATTTTATTTAAATTCTAATAAAATCACAATTTAATTACTGTAAACTTAAATATCTAGTGAAATTATTAAAATTAGAAATTACATTTAAATAAAACTAATAACATACTTCTAGGGTTAGCCATTTTATACCTTAATCAATTATGCTCATTTTATTTTTATTATGCAATTACAAGCGCTTATCCTTTTAGAAACCTAAAGTTACATGGTATCTAAATGTGATGTGTATAAAATAAAATTATTTAATAATGCTGGGCATAAATATAATAAACAAAATAAGAGGGTATAAAAAATATCTAAAATATACCCTAGCCTTGCATAACCCTAATCCTATCTTAATTGAAAATCTAAAAATGATCTTCAAGATAGGCTGAGATCTATCTCATGTACTAGAACTGTCTACCGTTGGTTGACACCCTTGATCTCACCACAGGTTGCACCCTCTGGCCACCATCACCCATTGCCTCACGAGATTCATCCTGTTTTAACGAACCAAACCAGAAAAACTAAAAAATTCTCATCACTCCCCAACACGTCAAATTCAAACTCATATTTGAGTTATCATTTCAGAAGATTTTGAATCGGCTCAATCTGATATCAGATCCAAAAGTTATGATCTAAACACTGAACCTGTCATCGTGCAGCCACTTCTAGGCGGACGCGAGTTTTCATCCTTTTTCGATACTCCTTTCACATCGTTTCAACCACATAGTAGAATCACTTCATTGCATACACAGATTCTTCTATGTATGAGTACCATATTTGATAAAAATGATTAAAGAATCAGAGACCTTACACTTGTCGATTGAAGTTCTACTGTAGGTGAATCCTCATTCTCTTGACATACAAACATGAAAATTCAGCTACTTCATACATCACTATGTTTAAATCCTATATATGGATAACAGATAATGGAGTTGTAATACCTCAATCAACAAACCCTTCTGTGTCTTCACTGCTTGTAATACATTAAATCACTTCACAGCTTGCTGTCTTCACTAGCTCTAAGAAACTCCCATGCATATATATAAAGAGAAAGAGAGAAATTGTCAGAGTGATGCATCATAACTTCATTAATATGAACAAGCAATTATCATATATAGCAAAATGAGAATCAACTGCATTATGACATAAAATGAGAAAGTGTCAAAATATTATATAATACCTTAAGAATACCATTCTAGAACACATGTTCTTAAAGAACACTTTTGATGAATGTCCTTTTATGAGAGAGTGTGCAAAATGGTTTTGTCCTTATACAAGACACTTCGTTTAAATGTAATCTCTTCATTGATATTCTCATATACAAGAAAAATTTACTTGATATTTAATGACATGCTCAGTCAATCGTGATTTTTTACATACCTTTTAACATCCCTATTTTAAAACAACACCAAATGCTTATTAAACTCTACAAACAAGTAGTTCAAAATATTTTTCTTATGCCGAACTATTATGCTATATAGCATATTAAGGAACTCTTAAATATTTCTCAATCAAGGGAAACTTTACAATGTCGGGAATAATTTCCTGGCATTGGTGCTGGGCCATTGTGGCCCTTTGATACTTTTGAAGCAATCAAGGCCACACAAAGCCCCAGCAGGTAACAAGTTTTTTCTGTTCACCAAATATGTTTTGGGGTTCATCAAATACGTACTGGGATTCATCAAATATGTACTGAGCCTCACCAAATGTGTACAAAATAATAATTCTTGGAGGATTTCACCAAACACGTACTGAGGTTGATCAATTATGTTGTGGGGTTCACCAAATGCGTACAAATTCATAATTTTTGGAGGGGTTCACCAAATATGTACTAGACTTCACTAAAATCAACGATTTGAGTTTCTGAGAGAGCTCGAGAAGGAAACAACGCTTAACTCTCAAATTACCTCATCTCTAGTATTTTTTAAGTCCCGCTTTTGCTTAATTTGGTAACCACTTTTTTTTTTTACTTTTAGCCATAATTATTTTTACAAGATTCTTAATAAATCTTGTTGTTTTGAGTTTTTAACAAGAGGAGACTGTAAACTCTGTATTTAAATCTTGTAGAATGTCATAGTTCTTGTAGTGATTTCTATGTATTTGTGAACCACAAAAAATTTAGTGAACCCCGACACATATTTAGTGAACCCTCACATGTATTTGATGAACCCCAGCATGGATGCTAGGGAGGTATGGTAGAATTGTCCATAAAAGTCAGTGCAGTATGTTTTACATTGGTCAAAATAAGGGTTAGTTATGTGTGCTTTAATAAAAAAATTTGGATCAATTATAACTTGCCATGTCATGGTTGGTGGGTCCAAAATTGACTAACTTAAAGTACCAAGTTGTCATCTTTAAATATCAATTTAATTATCTCAAATGTCAAATAAATAATTAGACAAGACATTCAATTTAATGACAAGTGATAAGTTACTACATGTCTTGATGACACATCATATAGATGAGACATTGACACGTGATTCTGAAGCCAGTAAAAATTTGTAAGACTAATTAGTCATCATGACGTACGGGCAGATAGATGATCGAAAATGTATTTATTCATATTCTCAGTGTCTATGCTGATTCTTTTTTCTAAACAGAGCAACTCTTTATTTTGTAACATTGTGGATGACCCATCGACACACACCGAGATTATTTTTGAGAAGTACAATATCCTAGTGTATGGCTTTTTCTTAAGGTGTGTGCCAGAACTGTCTCCCATCCATATGGAGGTGGGCCTAAATTATCATTGTCCATAGACCTCCCTCAAATCTTGATAAATAGGTGGCACTCTCATTTCACATAAAATGGTTTTTCGGTTATAAAAAACTCTCAGAAGACATGAAAGAGCTATAAAGTTCATAGAGAAGATATTAAAGAGTTTCTACGAAGATTCACATGAAGTTCAAGTCCTACATCGAGTTAAATTGGTCTCTAAGCATGCATAAAGTCCAAAAATTAAAAAAGAATTCATCTAAGTCTACTCCACAGGCGCCAATGATCCAAAGTTCAGAGAGAAGTTTCAAGAACACTATAAAACTTTCACATCAAGATCAAGCTAAGCAACAAGTTTAATTGATCTCCAACCAATAGAGAAAATTAGAGATTCAAAATGAATTTAGTCAATTATTCTCCCATACGAAGGTCCATGTTCTAAAGAGAAATCTTCAAATCAAGTTCAAGTTATTCAACGAGATCGATTGTTCTAATCAAGCTTAAAGACTAGAGATTCAAGAAGAATTCATTCAAGTATTTTACTAGCACAAGCATAGAACATTTGGCTTTCAACTTGAGAACTTCACTGCAAATTAAGCTTTATATTTATGATTACTTAAGAGAAGGATTTTATTGTTGTTTTTCCCTCAAAGCATGTGTATTGACTTTTTGATATGAAATTTAATGAGCATTACATTTTTCTTATAATTGTTCTTTTAAATTATTGTTGAATAATTTATATAAATATTTAAAAATTTTATATTCATTAATGAGAATATGATCTCGTATTAGTACGAGATATTAAAGTATGTAATCTTTAATGAATGGTTACTAGTATAGTTCACTAAGCATTATGAATGTATGTGATCTAGATCCGGATCATTGATGTGGATAGAAATCTTAATGAAGGTACTTTATATAATGATATTATAAATGACTGGACCGATGTCAATTAATATCTTTATCAACGTGTCGTTTATCATAAAAATTTAATGCACATCAATTTGATGATCAAATGTAAATAAGTCTGAATCTTGAGTAGTCCTGAACTCCTATTCACGTCTACTCGATCTTTTGATTCACTCGTTAAGGTTTGTTTGTAAAACCGGCTAGTGACATGTATTTTGGAGATTTAGTAATATGCATGGCTGGGAACATGATCCTATAAGATTTGGAATCTAATATTTCCTACCAAATCGTATATTGGTTTTCTTAAATGTTAAATCTGGAGCTGAATGGTTATTGAGCTCAAATTTATAATAGGATTATAAATTAGACATTCATTAGTCGATTGATGGTACTTAAGGATCAATAGTTAATTTGAAGGCTAAAATTATAATTTTGACTAGTTCTAATTTACGAACCAATAATTTGAGAACAATTTAAATTGATTATATCAGTGGACTACACGAAAACACTCTGTAAATATAATTTATAATCTCTAAGAGTGTAATTCTATATTTATAGTGGAGTAATAACATAATTAATAAATAAGAATATTTAATTAAAGAGTTTAATTAATAATCTAGTTTATTGGAGCTTAGGCGTATAGCTCTGTGGTTTCCAAATCACGCAACTCCAAAGAAAAATTGAATGGTGTAACTTAATACGTTGGAAATCAAATATGAACTTAATACTGATTTGAAAGAACCATAAGTTCGTTCTTACTGAGGAATGTCCTGAGGAGCCCGCTGCTAATGCCCCTAAGAATGTTAGGGATACATATGATACTCAGTTCATATCAAACAACAAGACGAAGTGCTACATGCTTGTGAGCATGAATGGTATTCTGAGAACTATGTATGTAAGTATGGAGACTACCTATAAGATTATGGAATCTCTATAGGCTACGTTTAGGCAGCAATCTGATCAAAATCGTCATGAGGCCACTAGAAGCTATATGAAAACTAAGATGAGAAATGGTACTTCTGTGCGAGAACATGTTTTGAACATAATCAACATAATGTATGAGGTAGAAGTACATGGAGCGACAATTGTTTCATATTAACCGAGTACCAATTTATCCATGAGTTGCTAAAACCTAGCATTATACTTGAGTCACTCACACCATCATTTTTTGCATTCACGACAACTATGTTATGAAAAATTTGTAATTCAACATGACCCAATTATTCAATGAACTATAGAATTTTGAGTCACTCAACCTTAGAATGACCAAAGAGGGCGAGGTAAATGTTGTCAAGCAAAAGTCTTCTTTCATTGTTAAAAGTAACAAGAGGAAGAAGATCAATGGAAAGGGAACAAGTAAGAACAAGAAAGGGAAGAAAGCGAAGACATCATCAAAAGTCAAGAAGAACAAGAAAGACAGCAAGCCCAAAGGAAAATGTTTCCACTGTGGAGTTGAAGGTCATTGGAAGAAAAACTATAACAAGTATCTCTCCGAGCTGAAAAAAAAGGTAAATATGATTTACTTATTCTTGAAGCTTGTTTAGTGGAATATGATTTATCATCCTGGATACTTGATTCGGGAGGAACTAACCATGTATGTTCTTCTTTACAGATGTTAAGAGGGAGTTGGCTGATGGTAAGGTCATTTTGAGAGTTGACAGTGGTGCGTCTGTGTCAGCTAAAGCATTAGGGACAATCTATTTATTTTTTGGATATAATTATTTAGTTTTGAATGATATTTATTATAATGTTGGATTTTTGAGAAATTTGATTTCTCTTTCATTTTGCAAGAACAATTATTCAAAATTTCTTTTATTAATAAAGAGTTTATTATTTCAAAGAATGGATTCAATATTTGTCATGCAAAAGTTATAAACGGACTTTATATGTTTAAATCGGCTGAACGCACATTAAATAATTCTGAATTATTTAAAGTAGCAAAACCTAAAAATAACAAACGACATTTAGTTTCTCATGATGATGATAACACATATATTTGGTATCTTAGTTTAGACATATAAATGTAGATATGTTAAACAGGTTAACAAAGCATGGTGTAGAGAACTAAAAGTTTGAACTCTTCTTGTTTGTGAATCATGTCTAGAGTGTAAAATGACCAAGAGACATTTCACAGGAAATGGCCAAAAAGCCAAGGAACCACTTGAGCTAGTACATAGTGATGTATGTGGACCGATCAATGTATAAACTAGAGGTGGCTATGAGTATTTCGTCACTTTTATTGACGATTACTCAAGATATGATAATACTTACCTAATTCAAAGAAAGTTTGAAACTTTTGGAAAGTTTAAAGACTTCAAAGCAGAAGCTGAAAAGTAATTAAGTACATCATTCAAAACCCTTTGATCCGATCGAAGTGGTGAATACTTAGATTTAGAATTCAAGGATTATTTGTTGGAGTGCGGAATCCTATCCCAGCTCACAGCACCTAGAACACCACATCAAAATGATGTTGTAGAGAGGAGAAACTAAGCCTTATTAGATATGGTTAGGTCGATGTTAAGCAACTCATCACTGTCACTTACATGTTGGGGATATGCACTACACACGGTAACTTACATTTTGAATATAGTGCACTCTAAATCTGTATGCAAGATACCTTTAGAGTTATAAAATGGCTCAAAACCTAGTTTACGTCATTTCCGTATATGGGGGTGTCCAACTCACGTTCTTAGACCCAAGACAGGAAAATTACACTCGAGGTCTAAGGTATGCATACTCGTAGGCTATGCCCCAGAAACTAGATGTGGGTACTTTTATAATCACAAGGATCAAAAGGTATTTGTATCGAAAAATGCAACCTTCCTTGAGTATGACTATATGTAAAACTACAAACCTCGTAGCAAAGTAGTTCTCGAGGAATTAACAGCTGATGAGATTAGACCACTTTCAATTTCTACTGATAAACGACAAACTAGATAAACCACAGTTCCTGTAAAGGAAATCCCAGTGCAACATCACCGTCGAAGGGTTGTGAGATAACCAGTATGCTACGAATTAAAAGAACATGTCCTAGTGTTAGACACTGATGCAACGATCCATTATCTTATGAAGAAGTAACAGATGATCCTGAAAAGGTGAAATTGCAAGATGCCATGAACCTAAAAATGGAATTTATGTATTCCAATTCCATTTGAGAAATTATAGATCCACGTGAAGATGTTTATCCCATTGGATGTAAATGGATCTTCAAGAAGAAAAGAGCTGCATATGGAAAAGTATAGACTTTCAAGGCACGTTTAGTAGCGAAGGGCTATACATAAAAGGAGGGAGTCGATTATGAAGAGACATTCTCCCATGTGGCTATGCTAAAATCCATTCGCATCCTTTTGTCCATAGCCACTAGTTTTGACTATGAGATATGGTAAATGGATGTCAAGATAGCTTTTCTAAATGACTCTCTTGAAGAAAGCATCTATATGAAGGGTTTGTACAAAATGGGTAAGATCAGAAAGTCTGCAAGTTGCTTAAATCCATTTCTGGATTAAAGCAAGCAACTATATCTTGGAATCTTACCTTTGATGAGATTATAAAGTCTTATGTCTTCAAGCAAAATGTTGATGAAGCCTGTGTTTATAAATACATCAAAGAAAAATAGTGGTTTTCTTAGTTCTTTATGTTGACGATATTCTACTCATTGGGAATGATATAGAATCATTGTCAAAGGTATATAAATTGTTAGCTGAGAAATTCTAAATGAACGATTTAGGAGAGACGAGCTATGTTCTAGGCTTCCAAATCCTAAGGGATAGAGAGAATAAGTTCTTGTCACTTTCTCATGCATCTTATATTGATAAGGTGCTAGGGAGATTCTCTATGGAGAATTTCAAGAAAAGTCAACTACCGATCAGACATGAAATTGTCCTCTCCAAGGAATAATATCTTAAGACACCTCAGGAGGAACAGGATACGAGACCGGACATCTGTTAAGCACTGGAAATTTTCATTCGTTATCAATCCAATCCAGTTGAGAACACTAGATTACAGTAAAACATATTTTCAAGTATCTTAGGAGAATGAGAAGCTATATGTTTATTTATTCAGATGGAGACCTGAAACCCACTAGATATACTGATTCTGATTTTCAAACAAATAGAGATAGTCAAAAGTTGACATCTGGATCAATATTCACCCTTATTGGAGGATCTGTAGTCTGAAGAAGTATTAAACGATCAAGCATCGCAGATTCCACTATGGAAGCTGAATATAAAATGACTTGTGAAGCTATAAAAGAAGTAGTATGGCTTAGAAAGTTCTATACTGATCTAGAAGTAGTTAGATATGGACAAGCCACTGATCCTGTACTGTGATAATAGTGGGGCGATAGTGAATTTGAAGGAACTGAGGAGTCACAAGACGGGTAAGCACATAGAGAGGAAATATCATCTTGTAAGAGAGATCGTGCATTGAGGGGATGTGACTGTTCTGAAGATAGCATTGGGATAGAACATGGTTGATCCTTTTTACAAAGACACTTCCTGCGAAGTCATTTCCTTTAGGGCAAGTATGAGATTGTTGGAGGCTATGCCCTCAAAGTATATGTATTGATTTTTTGATATGAAATTTAATGAGCATTACATTTTTCTTAAAATTGTTGTTTTAAATGATTGTTAAACAATTTGTATAAATATCTAAAAATTTCATATTCATTAATGAGACTATGATCTGGTATTAATACAAAAAGATTAAGATCATTGATAATGAATAAATTAGTCAACAACATATTAAAGTATAGAATCTTTAATGAATGGTCGCTAGTACTGTTCACTAAGCATTATGAATGCATGTGATCTAGACCCAGATCATTGATGTGGATATACGTCTAAGTGAATGTACTTTATATAATGAGATTATATATGACTAGACCGATATGAATTAATATCTTTATCAATGTGCCATTTATCATAAAAATTTAATACACATCAATTCTAAGTAGTCATGAACTCTTATACATGTCAAATAGATCTTTTGATTCACTCGTCAAGGTTTATTTGTAAAACATGCTAATGACTATTTTTTTAGAGATTCAGTGATATGCATGGCTTGGAATATGATCTTACAATGTTTGGAATCAAAGCTTTACTAACGGATCGTATATTTGTTCCCTTAAATGTTAATTATGAAAATGAATGGTTATTGAGCTCAAATTTATAATAAGATTATAAATTAACCATTCACTAGTGGATCAATGGTACTTAAGGATCAATAGATAATTAGAAGGGTAAACGGTAATTTTGACCAGTTCTAATTTACGAACCAATAATTGAAAGACAGAATTACATAAATTGATTATATCAGTGGACTGCATGAGAATTTTATGTAAATACAATCTATAATCTCTAAGAGTGTAATTTCATATTTATAGTGGAGTAATAATGAAATTAATAAATAAGATTATTTAATTAAAGAGTTTAATTAATAATCTTGGTTATTGGAGCTTAGGATTATAAGTCCATGGTTTTCAAGTCACCTCTATACTAACAGTAAGGCACTGTGCTGCCTCACAGCACACTGCATTGCCATGTAGCACTACAGTTGTGCACCATTGTACAGTGGGTTCCACAGTATTGGGTAATTTGAAATTAAAGAGTAATTTTAGTTTTTCATTATCTCTAAATATCTGGTATGCCATTATCTAGAATAAGTTACAGATTTTTTTTGAATGGCATCTCTTGATGAATGAGTTGATCAGATCATCAGTTGATCAATTAGATAATTGAATTGTGAGCACAATTGCTCAGAGTGATTTTTCTCTAAGATTAATAATTAATCAAATCATTAAAAGAATAATCATCACGTTCTTTTAGATAATCGTCTCACAAAAGTCTTTTCAGTTAATCTCTAGATCTCATGTGTTGAGAACATCTAGAGACAGAAAAGTGTCTGGTAATATTCTACGTGCCCACACACGTCCTAGTGCGTTGAGGATTGACTTGAAAGATCTTGGTGTAGATCTCGAATATACTGATCATTCGAACATTTTCACAGAACAGAGGATCGATCGGTTTTGAAAGGACGCTTGATTCAGATTACAAGAGGTATATGATTCCTAACCTTGTATGTTGTAGATTTAATATATATTTATATAATGGATCCTAACTGATTGAAAAAAGTTTTCAATAATTTTTTTTTTGTTACCATGGCTTTGCGCAATTTTTACTTTATTAAAAGTTTCTATTTTTATTAAAAGTTTAATTTTTAAAATAGCAACACGCAACACGCTTTTGCAGCGCATGGGCTGCGACGACCAATAGATTTAGGGACTATTCTTTCTAAATAATTCACAAAAATAGATTGTACTCAATCATATATCAATACAAAATCTACATTGGTCCATCATTTTGTTCGATTTTTCTTATAACGAAATTTATGCGTACAATATGAAAATGAATCTCACACTTTCAGCGTCATCACATCCCAATACACTATTTTTAATAAATAATGTCTGAACAGTTTAAAGTTTGTATTTAACCCTTCTTACCCTGAAACTGTTGAAGTTAGCTTATCTAAGCATATTGTTCGCAGTCTTAGGATCGATTAGGCAATTAAGTCCTATTACAACTATTAGGTTGAACCAAAAGTAGCCGGTCTTGGGGCAAGGGAGTGGAGAGTCTAACGGTTGACCTGAACATGTTATGAAACATGTTGAATAGATCAGTAATAAATTAGTTTAGAACAAAACCGTTTATCTAGCTCTGAATCTAATTGTTACACCTTAAGGGTATTTTCATGATAATCTTAATCCTGAGGTGAATATGAAACTTGACTTAGTTACTTGCGATCTTTGATACACCGAATGAGTGAGTTCGAATTGTCGGAAAATACCTCGACTGTTTGGATCGTGATTCAACTATGTTGGAGTTGCGTGATTCGCATATATGAAATTCGTGGTAAGATTACAATATCAACAATATCACCTTATGCTTTATTGATAGGTGTGTAAATAAATAAATCAGGCCTGGTATTCGATGAGATGAGTCATTGAATAAGACATTGTGTACTGTACGAGACACTTTACTGATATGTCTTTCTTATTCAGAATCAATAAAAGAATTAAAGAAATAATAGCTAGAGGGGTAACATCATTAAATATCGCTCTTGTTAGTGATATTCACCAATGGTAACATCATTAAATATTCAGTGGACTGTGAAATAAAATAGTTTATTTGCACAAACAGAAAATATAGCGCGCATAAATCGAGAGTTGATTCGACATCGGACCTATAGTGGAGTCATGATTAAATAAGTCAGAAATTTATAGAGATAAATTAGCCAGGTATTTGAATCCCATAACTTTATTCATGTGAGTTCATTCGGTCGTAGGAGTAGCTCATAAGGACATGAATGATAAATAACATCACTTGGACTAAAAACATATTTTGGACTAAGATACACTTCCCGAACCCATATGTGATGGGTGTGTCATCACTAAATTAGTGAAGATTAAAATTAAAGTTCAAAGTATTTAATTTGTTATTTTCTAATTATTAGATAACTAGTAAATAAAAAAAATTAACTAATTAATTGATAGGGATCAATTTGGATTGATGAATTTAGACACAATATTGACTCTAGTGGAGATGTAAAAATTGCATATAGCAGTGCGGGAGGGAGGTGATTTTAAGTAATTTAACATATATGGGTATATGTGTAAATTATGTAATTATTATATAAGAGATGACATTAAGGTTGCATCCCAAAGATGTGTTGACATAATTCTAAACAATGTGTGATTACACAGAGCAAGAAATAGTCTTTCTCTCCCCTCCTCCCTTGTTGCCGCCAAACCTATGGAGGAAGAAGGAAAAAGATTATCTTTTTTATTATTCAGTTGTTTAGAGAGTGCGCACTCTAATCCTAGCAATATCCTTGTGAGAATATTTCTGAATCCTATGAGTGGTTGTTGGTGTGAAGATTATTTGAAGTCCTGCGAAGAACGAAGAATGCGTGATGATTAATTGGTTTCACCAAATCAGAATTTCTCTGGTATAAGAAAAATGTATTAAATTATTTCTACCTATTCTAAATATGTTTATCTAAATATGAATGATCATAGAAAATATTTTATATTTAATATGATTGACTGTTTGTTGTAAATTTGTTTTTATCTTTCGCCCACGAATTGTTCAAGGTTCATTTATTTTTCATCAAATTTTAAAACCCAATCTAAAATTCTTTTGGCAATGGCAAAGTGTGCGGTTGTAGGAGAATACATGAACTGATAGACTTCATTACCAGCAAAGCTGATGTCAGGTCTAGCAAAGGTTAAATATTGAAGTGAACCTACTAAACTTCGATAAAGAGTCATATCAAACAAACGAGATCAATGTGGCTAAAGAGGGGAGATTTAACAGACCTAGGAGACAAACAAGGTTTAACATTCATCATATCAGCTTTCAAATTAGATCCTTAGTATATTTCTACTAGTAAACAAAGATTCTAGTAGAGTTTTTATGTATCTCAAGACCCAAAAAGTAATTGAGAACTCCTAAGTCAGACATATCAAATATATGCTGCAAATTATGCACAATTCTATCAATGTATGTAGAAGAGGTCAACCTTTGGTAACAAGCCTATTTTTGTGCCTAGTAATAGTGTCATATGGTTTATATTTAAGTTTATATGCCCACTCGCATCCTATAAGATTCTTATTAGGGGGTGAAGGAACAAAGGTCCAAGTATTTTGGGACATGAGGGCATGGAACTCATCTACCATATCCTTAGTCCATTTATAACTTTTAATGGTTGAACTAAAAGATGTGAGTTCAGATTTAGAGAGCTAAACAGATAAACTAGAGGCAAGAAATACCTTCTTCTTAGAAATACTAGACTTTGAATGAGTCTACATAAGATGTCTAGATTGACTAGTAGTATGGGAATTTGATGGCAGAGAATAAAGAGGCAAATAAATAGATAAGACAGAAGAAATATCATGTAAACTACTAGATTCAAAACTAGAAAAAGGAATAGAAAGGCCTATGTTCTCTAACTCAACATGTAAATAAATCAAGAAAAATAGAAGAAACATGAACATAAAAAACAATAGCACTAGTAGCAGTCTCAGCACACTCAACAGTATTCAAAGAAGTTTGTAAAGTAGAAGAATTAGAGTTAAACCCAGTATGCACATTGGTATGCATATCATAATGAGTTTCAATAATTATATTAGGAGAAAAAGTACCAGTGGTAGAACTAGGCATAGATGAAACAGAAGTACATGTGTTATTAGAAAGAGAATGAATAAAGGGTAACAAAGAGTTATACCTGTTGCTGAAAGTAAGAGAGCCAGAAGTAGAAGGAGTAGCAGCAATGTCATTCTGACTAGTAGCAAAAGGAAATGTAGATTCATCAAATAATACATTTCTAGAAGTATAATACTTGTTATTGAGATTATCATACAGATACCCTTTTTGCTCTAAAGCACATCCTAAGACAACACATTGCATAGATTTAGGACAACTTATTTTTCATTTAAGGTCTCAGGCTTAGGTAGCAAGAATAGTCGAAGACCTTTATCTGTTTATAATCAGGCATCTTGCCAAACAAACATTCATATGGAGAAATATTATGAGTTACAAGACTAGGCATTCGATTTATTAAATAAGTAGCAGTAGTGAAAGCAAATTTCCAAAAAGTTAGGGGAAGGGAGGCATGATTTAAGATAGTGATACCAGTATCCACAATATGCATATGTTTTCTCTTAGCAACTCCATTTTGATGAGGGGTATAAGGGTAATACATTTGATGAACAATACCATATTCATTTAGATAGGACTGAAAAGATAGGTTGGTGTACTCACCAACCCCATAAGACCTAAATGTCTTAATCTTTGTTGAGAACCTATTCTCAACTAAGGGTTTAAATCTTTTAAAAATAGTGAGAACCTCAGACTTTTGAGAAATGGGAAAGTGTCAATAAACACAACATAGCATCTATTCCCTTGAATAGATGTAGTGGATGAGGGCCTTCACACATCACTATGTAAAAGTTCAAGAGAAAAATGAGAAACAGAAGTATAGACATATTCTAATTTCTTGCATAGCATCAAATTCATCTGGTATTTTTGTTTAGTTTCTCTTTTAGATGTCTTACCTTCTAACTAATATGACAGGTGAAAGTGGGGAACATCATTGAAAGAGAAGGTTATTTTTCACTAGAATCAAACTTTTAATTTGCTTTCCTCTCTTAATTATTTACATTTATTGGCCTATAGAATATCATTTTATTAGTCACTTGTAGAGTCTCATTTTTGTCATAGTGTCTATTTGCAAAGCTCATTAAAATATGGACAGCACATTGAAGGCTGCTGGGGTTGTATTGTTGACACCATTCCATCTTTCTCATCAGGTTGGTCTTTTATTTTGGGTGCAAAACCAAAGGTAACCCTTGTAGAAGCAACTTGTTGATATAGTGATTCATGGCAATCCATGAATGATGAGTCTTCTTATAGTTTTTTAGTAACTTTATGTTCACTGAGATTAATATACATGCTTCCTTAATAGATGGTGTAACACCTCTTCTAACTAGATCATGATTTTATCAATGATCTGCTAAAATGAATTAGAATCTACTTGCAACGAAATATTTAAGTTTCATCTCAATGTTGCAGTGGCTAATATATTCTACTTTGACAGAAAAATTAAAATTCAAATGAAAGTAGAATGTGACCTACAGCAGAACATGCAGGCGAGGCTTTCCATGGACAGTGGTAGCGACCTCATATGATTCTCAACTATCTTAGTAGCCTCCTTGCTGGGTATGTTTGCAATAAAATTATATTTTCATTCTGACTGCATTTTTGCTGAATTACTTTATTTGTTGATCGATTTCTGTTCTGATTACCATTTGAATTATGGGACTGATATATATAATGCTTATGTGTTATATGTTATTGTTTCAAAATTTATAAACTGTCAAATAGAGAATAAAATGACTGGTGTTTTGATCTAAAAGAATGATTTGGGTTTGATTTTTCTTTCAATTGTAAGACTCGTATGTATAAAGAATGTAAATGGGAGAGTAAAATGACTTAAGAGTTCAACTTTTCCAGAGTAGCATTACTAGTACCGTATAATATATATATTACATTGAGTACTTGATATTGTTTATGAGCTCTGGTAATATCAGTATGTATACACTTTGGTGAAATCTCAAAGAACCTCTTTCTAGTTCTTTGCATGTTCAAAGCTTCAAATTAACTACTTTCATATTAGAAAATCTTATTTTATTGTGGTTGTTTTACAGGAACACACCGTGCAGATTATTGAAGAGGTCCATGAGAGAAACAGGATTCCTGGACATTTGAAACTTCGTTACATTTGGAAGTTTATTTAAAACTTCGTTGCATTTGGAAGATCATTTGAAACTTTGTTACATTTTGAAGCTTGTTCGAAATTATGGAAAAACTTTGTTATGTTTCCAACATAAAATGATGATATTTAAAATGATTAAGTTCTGAAAAAATTATTGTGTATTTTTTTTCAGTTTTGTTTAATAATTAGGTTTAAGAAAAATAATGATATGTAATAAAATCTAGATTAACTAGAAATATAGAAAATTGTGAATTTGTTGCACTAGAGAGTTTTTCCAAAGAAACTGGCTTTCAGCCACAGACGTTTGGTTTGACGCTGAAGCCTTCTACTGGCGATAGAGATATTCGTTACTGAACTTTGAGTGACCAAAAAAATATTTTGATGCAGAAATGTTTAGCGACGCATACTGACGTAGATGCTAAATGATTTTAGCGACGACAACTTCTTCGTCGCCAAAAACCTTTGAAAACAAAAAAAAATAGTTGGTCGCCAAAACCTTTCTTGACGCGACTTTAATGACAAACTTTGCGACGAAGTTGATTTTTCCATCAAAGCGTTTCCCGATGTAAACATGGACTTTTAGCGACGAAATTGTTCGTCGCTAGTAAGCATATTTTTTGTCGTGTACACCCAGTATTTGTGATACATGTGGATCAGTTGGGTGAGAAGACTGGGTTGACGTTGTAATGGTAGAGATTGTCATGGCAGAGAGAGTAGTAGGAGGATCTCTGCCCTAGTAAGAGAAATTTAGATGATGGAAATAGTCTATAGCATTATGGCACATTTTCTAACAAATTTGATATTGGATTATGTTGGTTTGAGAGTGTATAGGACTGTCAGGAGTGAAATTGGAACTGGATTTTAAGTTCGGAGTATTCTGGGTGGGAGGTGGACCACGAACAGAGGGCGAAGGAGTAGGGTGCCAATTTTGAATCCTTCCTCCTCTCCCAAAGTTGTTTTTGTTAGAGTTATACATGTTGCCTTTCCCAGAATTGAAGTTGTGTATGAAACCTCTCCCTCTGGAAGTTCCTCTATTGTTGGAGATAGAAGTAAGGATGGTTTTCTTCTGAAAAATAGAATCTTGGCTTTTGTGTTAAGACTCCAAAAGCAGGTCTTCATACTTGAGAATGACTTGAAGCTCTACAAGATTGAGAGGCTCTGCTCTGGTTCGAATGGAAGACCTTAGGGCATTATACTCAATTGGAATGATGTTTATAGTAACATGAGGATGTCCTCATCTTCAATGTTGACAAAAACTATCGATAACTTGACATTTATCTCCTTTATGTGCTGAATATACGTATCAATGTTCTATGTAGGCTTCTTGCTTATGGAATGAAGATCTGACTTAAGCTGAAGAATGTTGGTCCGTCAGATCGAAGATCTCAATCGATTCCCATACTTCTTTAGAAGTCTTTCACCCCACAACGTACGATAAAGCCATTGGTGATAGGGTTACATTGATTAAAGTTAAGAGGGCTTAATCTTGAGCGTCCCATTGTTCGAATTTAGGGTTGCTCTCTGTATTGTCTCCATTCTTGATGAACCTTTATAGGCATTTGATCGACCCATCAATATACCCAAACACCATATGTTCTTTCAGTATTGTCGAGATCTGGTACATCCAGAGAACAACGTTAGTCGAATCCAGCCGAATATAAATGAGGTTACAAATGTTTGAGAGGAGGAAAATCGGAGAACGGGGAGAAATATCAGGCCAAATTTGAGGAGTATTGGTGCACTCTTGAGTTAAGGAAGATAAAGGTCTGATTTGTGAATTTTTTTATGAATTGGTTTGAGATCCAATTCTTGTTTTTGAGATATCTTGATTTTTAGAGGATGAGTTTTCTACGAGATTAGTCATGGACGAAGACTTGAGTCAAGCGTGGCTCTGATACCATGTGGAATAACAGAGAAAGAAGGAAGAATGAAATAGAAGAAGCCAAGAGCAAAGAGAAGGAAAAGAGAAGGAAGAAGAAGAAAGAATGAAAACCCCAATGCTTTCATTAACCAACCAGAACCATAGAAAGCAACTAATATACATAAGAAAATAAGCTAACAGCTAGAAAAGTTACAAAGACAAAACTAGCCCTTAACAATAAAATTAACTTAATTAACCTTAGCCTTTAACAAAACAATGTACAAGTAACACATTTTTTTGACTGATACAACATCAAATACTGGACAATACTATTTAAGTCAGTACAATCCAGTCCAGTCAAGTCTGACAGGTTTAGTGCAATACTATCAAATACTATATTGACTGTTAGATGATGCCTTAACTTTTAAAATAAAAAGGTTGATTTCACTAAGACCTCTCGAATTTAGCCATTTTTAGATTATACCCCTCAACTTGAACATATTCTTTGTAAACAATTCAACTTTCATCATCAATAAAACACCCCTCCCTCCATCAAAAATTCTATTTTTTCTCCATTAAATTGGTCACGCTTGCACCTGACTTTTAATGGCACTAAAAGGGACAAATTCGCCCTTCATGAAAATCATCTGCAACTTGACAAATATCGCTTGCAACTTCTTGACTAAATATCATAATAGAGGGTTAGAGAGAGAAAAAGCCAGAGAGAGAACGAACAGAGAGAAAAGAGACGGAGAAATATAGAGAGAAACAAAGAGAACAAGAGAGAGCTAGAGAGAGAAAGAGAAATCAGAAGGAGAAAGAGCGAGAGAGAATAAAGAGAGGTAGAGAAGATAGAAAAAATCAGGAGAGGGAGGGAGGGAGAGAGAGAGAGAGGAAACATAGTAAGTTTAAGGTTAACTTAAAGGTCTGATTTAACCTGTAATTCAGGTTTTCATTTTTATAGATTTAGGTGGGAGTGATTTTATAGATGATGAAAGTTGGAATAGATTAAAGTTGTGGGGTATAATTAATAACTAGCTAAAGTTAAGGGTATTGAAATTTACTCTAATATATAAACGGCTGAGTTTGTAAAAAAATAGTTTTTTTTGTCAAAATGTAAAAAAAATAGTTGACATTTGGTTTTCCACCTTATTTTATTCCCATGAGATTATAAATACAATGAATTCTCAAAATTATTACGATATATATTTACTTTTGTTTTATTTTATACAATGAATTCTCAAAATTATTATGATGTATACTCAAATTAAATATGGGTGTAGAGGGTTATATATATATATATANATAATAGAATATATATTTACTAGTTTGTGTTAAAGGTAATATGTACGACTGCTATACGCATCCACACACCATTGTGTTAGTGATGTTTCAGAATTTGTTCATTTACTAATCTAATATTAAAA
>QANY01007738.1:961892-990217 GCA_003255025.1 Datisca glomerata
TTACTCTAATATATAAACGGCTGAGTTTGTAAAAAAATAGTTTTTTTTGTCAAAATGTAAAAAAAATAGTTGACATTTGGTTTTCCACCTTATTTTATTCCCATGAGATTATAAATACAATGAATTCTCAAAATTATTACGATATATATTTACTTTTGTTTTATTTTATACAATGAATTCTCAAAATTATTATGATGTATACTCAAATTAAATATGGGTGTAGAGGGTTATATATATATATATATATATATTATTGTCTAGTTTAAATAAGGAAGACGCCTGAATGTATTTTTTGACAGAGGAACACACCATCACATAATTTTCAGGATGCAAATTAATGTTCTTTTTTATGTCTACTATAGACTTTGATCTTCAATTATAGTGTTTGTATTAGGTAATTTACGTAAAAGGTTTTATGTTCGGAACAAAAAATGTACTTGGTGAAGATGAAAATTAAATTATATTCTATTAGTTCATTATTATAAAATGTCGAATCTATTACTACATAAATGAATTAGGCTTAAAGTTATGTATACATCATGGGAGAAAATTGAATTTCCATTAAAGAGACGAAAATGAATTTTTATTTTTTTAAATATGCTCGATCTCGTACAACACACTAAATTTTCATTTCGATTCTTTAAATAAAATAAATTAGCTATAACCTTTTATATAATCTAAGTTTAGAAATTTTGATTAAATAAATTTGAGGCATGAGGATGCATGAAAGTTCTCCTAAGTAAGATTTGGGATCTCATATACTTATTTTCAACTCTCTCTCCCTTTAAATGCAATATTTCTTCACCCAAACTACAACCATCAATTTCCCTCAACAACTGTCTTTCATACTAATTGAGTAACTTAAATTAACTTTTTCTTTGTTTCGTTTTTCCTTTGTTTTCTCAGATAATGTTAGCCGTTGCTAAGGACATTGCTTCATGGTGCAACAATCATCCTGATGGGAGTGATAATGGCAGTGATGAATACCAATATAATGTAGCAGCTTGCCTGGAAGGAGATTGGTGGTAATGATGATACAAGTCTAATATGTAGATATTTATATTTTGCATAGAAGGATAGAAATCATGGATATGCAAGAGATATATTATGTCATCGTTTTTCTGTAAAAGAATAACATATTTAAAAGTTTTAATTATCTTTCTACTGGTGAAATCAAATGTTCCAATTTTATAAATTGTTTCTGGTTTAACTTTGGGTATAGTCCATTTATCCAAAGCTTCTTTTACATCTTGATAAGTAATTAATTCTGTTACTTAAGAGGTTGAGACTACGATATTAGCTACTGTTGTGATATAAGGTGAGCTTAGACCAGACATGGATGTATTGTGACCATATATAAATGTATATACATACTTGTATGTATATACACATGACATATATATTTATATTGTCACACCTACAAAATACACTATCAAACAACCTGCGCCATAAGAAGTTTATATATCATTATAATGTAAGAAAAATAGTACCATACCAGCACAGTATTGTACTGAAATCGGTATGATATATCAAAAAGTACAACAAATATGTTGGGGAAATAAAGTGTTGCTTTTCAAAATTGACAGACTAAAGTGCTAAAGATAAGGGAACACTAGTTTCTTATACCCTTTGAATTATTTGAAGCATGTATATGTCGTTTAGGACAAAGGTTAAAATACAAGGGAGAGATCATATGAGACAGATAAACTTACAATTTACAAAGGTTTCTATCAAATTCCAATGCTCATGAAAGAAAATTAACCTACACTTCTACAAAAAGCATTTTTCATGACGGGTAATCCTCTTCGTGAATAACCATTAATGACGGCTATTGTCTAAGAAGGTTTTGTAAACAACATCCATTTTTTACGACGGGTGACTTTTCATGATGGTTAGCATACACATCATTGTTAAACATAAAATGAGCATTTTTATGACTATTCTTTGAAAGATCGTCACAAAAAAATGATACTACCATCGTAAAAGTCATCGTGTAGACTACACAATGGGTACACTGGCGTCGTGTAGTCATTATGTAAACTACACGATGGGTATAGTGGCGTTGTGTAGCCATTATGTAGACTATATGATGGGTACACTAGCGTCGAGTAGCCGCCGTGTAGACTACACGATGGGTACACTGGTATCGTGTAGTCGTCGTGTAGACTACACGATGGGGGTGCTGGCGTCGTGTAGCCATCATGTAGACTACACATTGGGTACACTAACATCCTCTAGCCATCGTATGGACTACACGATGGTGGTACTAGCGTCGTGTAGCCATCATGTAGACTACACGATGGGTACAGTGGCGTCGTGTAGCCATCATGTAGACTACAATCGGTATACTAGCATCGTATAGCCATCGTGTAGACTACACGATGAGGGCACTGGCATTGCGTAGTCATCATGTAGACTACACGATGGGTACAATCCCTTCATGTTACCATCGTGTAGACTACACAATGGGGACACGATGACTAGCATCATATAGTCATCGTTTAGACTATACGATGGGGCACTCACATCGTCTGGCCATTGTGTAAACTACATGATGGGTACAGTGGTATCGTGTAGTCATTATGTAGATTACACCATGGGTACACTGCTGCCGTGTAGCCATCGTGTAGATTACACGGTTGGTGCGCTAGCGTCGTATAGTCATCGTGTAGACTACACGATAGGTGCACTGGTGTCGTGTAGCCATCGTGTAGACTACACGATTGGTGCACTGACATCATGGAGTCATCGTGTAAACTACACGATGGGCGCACTGACATCGTGTAAACTACACGATGGGCGCACTAGCATCGTGTAGCCATCGTGTAGACTACACGATTGGTACACTGGCATCGTGTAGCCATTGTGTACCAAGTATAGCCATTCGTTGACAAAATTCCAAAAACAACACAATTGGTTTTGTTAAATTTAGCTTTTGCCCAGACTTGAGAAAGAGAAACCATAGAGAGAGAATGAGTTTTGTTAATTTTAATGGGTTTTCTTAATTTTTGTAGGTTTTGTTAATTTTTATAGGTTTAGTTAGTTTTTGTAGGTTTTATTAATTTTTGTATGTTTTGTTAATTTTTGTCAACGGATGTCTACACTGGCTCGTGTAGCCATCGTTTAGACTACACGATGGGTACACTAGTGTCGTGTAGTCATGGTGTAGTCTACACGATGATAACACGACGCTAGTGTACCCCCATTGTGTAGGCTACATGATGGCTACACACGTCAGTATACCCATCGCGTAGTCTACATGATAGCTACACGATGCCCGTATACCCCGATTTTTGTAGGTTTGAGAGGTAGAACTCGTAGAGAGAGAATGCGTTTTGTTAATTTTAATGGGTTTTTTAATTTCTATTCATTTTTGTAGGTTTTGTTAATTTTTTTTAACGGATGGCTACACTGGTATTGTGTTTCCATCGTGTAGACTACACGAAGGGTACACTGGCGCCGTGTAGTACAAGATGGCTACATTGACGTCGTGTAGCCATGGTGTAGTCTACACGATGGCTACACGACGCCAGTGTACCCATCCTCTAGTCTACACGATGGCTACACGACGCAAGTGAACCCTCATCGTGTAGTGTACACGATGGCTACAAGACGTAAGTGTACCCATCGCGTAGTCTACACGACGGCTACACAATGCCAGTGTACCTATCGTGTAGTATACACGATGACTACATGGCGTCAATGTACCCATCGTGTAGTGTACATGATAGCTACACGATGCCATTGTACCAATCATTTCGTCCACATGATGGCTACATGACACCACTGTATCCATCGTCTAGTCTACACGATGGCCACACGACGCTAGTACCCCCATCGTGTAGTCTACATCATGGCTACATGACGCTAGTGTACCCCCATTATGTAGACGATATGATGGCTACACGACTCCAGTGTACCTCCATGGTGTAGACTACACGACGTCAGTGTAGCCATCCGCTAATAAAAATTAACAAAACCTACAAAAATTAACAAAAATTATTAAAATTAATTAACAAAACCCGTTCTCTCTCTACGGTTTCTCTCTCTTAAATCTGGGTAAAAGCTAAAATTAACAAAACCCATCAAATTTCGGTCAAAATGCTCACCAATATTTTGCCAAAATGATAAAAACAAAGTATAATTTTAGCTCTCAACCTTAGTTTTTAAAAAGATGTGAAAGTTGTAAAATCATAAAGTAAATGAAGCATGAAAAAATAGAAAATGAAGATCGGTTTATGAGAAAATGAATTTCTGGAAAATGAGAAAGAAATGAAGATGGAAGATGAAGAGAGAGAGTGTGGGCCACTTTGTAAGAAGGACATTAAGGGGAAAAAAGAGAAAATGTGAAGTGAAGGTGGGTCAGGGGTCAGGATAAGCAAAAATTAGGAAAGGGGCCTAATTCGGTAAAATAATTTAGCTAGGGGTCTAGTTTAGTAAAAAGATCAATCCAACTATGCTCGATCATTAGAGGTACCCTTGGATGTGGGTCCACACTGTTAATACTTGTCACTAATTGATCTAAGTCTGACTCTAGAAGGAACCCAACCATGATAGCTCTTTTGATATCTACTTCAATGGCCAAGGCTAGAGTTGCCAGGGGTAGCTGCTCTATGGAGCATTCTTTGAATTCTACCTTCAATTCTAGAACCTTGCTCTGATATGCCCCCATCCTTTTGTCTAGCCTAAAAATCTTCGTCGACATGATTAACTATCAACTGAGAGTCACTGAATACCCTTAGATGCTCTGCCTTCAAGTCCTTAGATAGCCTTAATACATTTGAGCAAAGCTTCATACTCGGCTTCATTGTTCGGTGTCCTAAATGCGAAGCGTATCTCCCTTTCGATTATTGTCTCCTTTGGTGTTTTGAGTATCAGTCCAGCTCCGCATCCCCGCGCTTTTGCTGAGACATTGATTTAGAGTGCCCATTCCATGTCTGAAGGTTCCTTCCGCATGCCTCTATCCATTATGTAATCTTTTGTGAGATCTTCTGTACAGTCTGACCCCTCATTTTTTTGGGATAGTGTCATCTTTACCACAAAGTCAACGAGTGTTTGAGCCTTGATTGTGGTCCGGGGTTCATGTCTGATGTCGAACTCGCCTAACTCCTAAGAAGTCATCCATTAGACAGAGCATCTCGTGCCCCATTGTAGCATCCACCAACTTATCTATTCTCAGAAGATGAAAGTTGTCATTCAGACACGTTGTTTCATGTCAGTAAAGTCTATATTGAACCTCCACTTTTCACTCTTCTTCTTTACTACCACGACATTGGCCAGCCAGTTAAGGTTGTGGACCTATCGGGTCTTGATAATTATGCTTGCTCTCTCGTGGGAGCATTTGTGTAATCTGTGACATCTCGGGACTTGACAATTTTTCTTGCTCTCTCGTGGGAGCATTTGTGTAATCTGTGACATCTTAGGACTTGATAATTATCTTTGCTCTCTCATGGGAGCAAATGCGTAACCCGTGACCTTTCAGGATTTGATAATCATGCTTGCTCTCTCGTGGGAGCATTTGCATAATCTATGACCTCTCGTGCTAAGGTGTTGTGGTAATATAATTTAGAGATGATAAGACTTTATATTATGTCCTAGGTTCTCTTTTCTTTATATCATGGGCTCATGCTTAATATCATATTGAATTAAAAGTGCTTTTAAAAATATTCTTTAAAAGAATAGTAAAATTGAGCATGAAAAATAAATGACGTACCTCAAAATTTTAATGGAGATCATTAATGTGACTCTTGATTTATTCTGCTCATGGCGCATGGATGAAAGGGCTGTGGACTGGGTAGGTCAACCTGACGACTGGAAGACGGGTAGAGAAGATGATAGACACCGGTGGCCACGTGTAGGAGCGGGTGCAACCTTTTATGACGGCTATTTCTAGCTGGAAAAAGTTCTAAATCATTGGAAATATTCATCTGAAGCCTTACAGATGCTTTGGGGTCCGAAAATTTTCCATTTTTCTTATCTAAGCTTCCCTTTTTTAGTAATGGGATGGGTTGTTTGCGACTTCAAATCTGACAGTTATGGCCAGCGCAAAAGCGTTATGCGACATAGATCTGATGACCTGCAAGACGCCTTCATCGCGTGCTGGTCATCATCGACCTTAAGCGAGCTTTACAGTTGTCCCTGGCTCGTTGTCGCTCTAGATTTTCATTTTTTTTAAAACAACATAGAAAAGAACGATCGTGACTCGCCGAAATGGATTTTCTCATTGATCCAAAATATTCTCCTTCGTATTCCTCAATCTTACTCAACCTGTATTCAAGGATCGTCTCACTGTTGCTATGACGGCTGTGACAACGGATATAATTTTATGATCGATTTTGAAAAAATAAAAGCTACATTCCCACAGACGGCGCCAAACTTTAGATGCCTAAAATCTATCGTCGAATCGAATTACCATGCATCACCTAATGAACTCCGTAATCTGCAAAACAATGAAATGATGAAAGATTATCTCGACACCGATGTGGTGCCCAGCCTAATACACCTTGACACTCTAGTCAATAGAATGTCTTTAGTATGATATTATCAAAGACTGAGAGAATGCATACCGATTTTGTGAGAGGTCACCATCTATTTATAGTGAATGAAGGAGAACATTTCATAGATTATCCCCCCAAATCAGGTGCTGTCAATGTTATCTCTTTCAGTTGTTATCTTATCATTTTAAACTACTTTGAGGTTATTTTGGGAACGTTGAGATCATATCTCTGCTCGTCGGAGGGGATGATCCCTCTGTCATCTTGTGATCTCGGACATGATGAGCCCTTGGTCATCTCATGACCTCGGACATGATGAGCCCTCAGTCATCTTGGTGACCTTGGACCTTATAAAGTTAGTTCGTCGCCTAAGTCCCTTGGGTTAGGGGTTTATGAGCCTTTCATTATAAGATAAGTGTTAGGCCTTGCCCTAAATCCTCATTTGAAGTGGACTACAACACATGTTTTTTATCCTCCATAGTTTGCCCTCACTTCTTAAGACTAGAGCGCAGCGCTAGAGTTGAGAAGAAAGTATTAGTGAAAGTGATGTGCTTCATCTCTGTTTCCAAGCTAACTGATGTCACTGAAGTCATAACCAGATGAGGCTTTCTCAACACTTGGGATAATTTCGAATAAGACTCTATGCAGGTCTGAGAAAAGAACTCAATCAAGACCATGAGATACCATAACATTGGTATGCAGCTTTAAGGGTTTGAAAGTGGATAAACTAGCCTTTCAAATGAGCTGAAAATAAGAAAAAGGTGCGTTCAAAATATGAATGTTGTTTTTAATTAGTAAAACATGAGTTACATTGTTGACCAACATTCTCTATGTCAAAAGGTAAAGAAAATATAAAGACATGTTAAAGGCCACATGCGGCCGAAAAAGAGCCTCACGGGGGGTATAGTCACATATCAAGATCATAAAAAAATTCTGCACCAACAAGAGCCAAAAAGCGGGTATCATCAACCTCATTTTTAGTGGATGGCTCAATGGAGACCTTGAACTCGATAGTAGAACTAAGGGGATCATCAGAACCAAGGCCACCCTCAACTATGGGTTCATCTTCATTCTTAGCCACAATGGTTTCATTCTCATCATCCTCATCTAAAAAAGAATACATTGGGCTCCAAACAGTCTTGTCTTCTATGATTTATTTTTTCGCATGCCTCCTTCTAGTTATTTATCCAACACTATAGGTATTCAACACCTTTTCCTTCACTGAAGCATGTTCATTCTTCACGATTACAAGCTCATTTTCTCCAACCTTTAGCACCTCCTAGAGTTTACGTTGGGCAAACTCTGATGCTTGATATTGACACTTCATCCATCATGATCATGCCTTAATTTTTTCATATTCCCCTCAAGGGCTTGGAAGTTAGCCTCATATACAGCTGCCCTTTCCTTCAGACTTTTTGAAGATGTTGAAGGGAGAATATCTGACTGTCATACTTCATTTTCAGCAAGCTCGCTCTCATTGTAGCCATTGTAACGACTTGAAGACACTGAGAGGAAAATGAGAAAGTGTTAATAAGTATATTATCAACTAAGTTAATTCCAAGTAAAGAAAGAAGGAGACATACGCGAAGGGAGCTGCCACGGTCTCGTCTGATAACGCCTCATCAGACTTACTGGCCATTAACATTCAATCCTAGAGAGTTAAGAGCCACTTAGCTGCTAAGATGGCATTGGCATGTTCAGTTTGCAAGGATGCATGACTAGGGAGAAGGAGCGATGGGCCAACTGAAGTATCTCCTCAATCTCTTCAGTCAACACCCAAGGTCTCTTATCTGAACGACAGTGAGGAGGCGAAGTAGTAATGGTGTCCCCATATAGAAGATCGACTGATGGTCCATCCAGGACTGAGTAAGGATAGGATCACTCACAGGCATCACAACTGGTACATATGTGTGATTAGATGGGGGGTGGGGGGTAGAGCGAGAAGCCTTCTATTTTTTCTTTTTCCTTGTTTCTTTTTCCCTTCTCTTCAGCTCTTTGACATCATTAGATCAATATTTCCCTTCAGCTTAGTCCTTTATAAACTATAAATGACAGACCTAGAAAAGTGAAGGGATGTAACGTGCCAGGAAGACATAGGGGATACCTCAGGAAGTTCGACTATGTGCTCCCACAAACTCGCAGCTTTAAGATTCTTCTCCATCAAAATCTCGTTGATATGCCTGTCAGGGTATCCACGCAGACATTCGTACGCTTTACTCGTCAACTTAGTGAAAGGAATAAGACCCCGACATCCAGGAGCTGCACAAAAAAAAAATAACATGCATCAATATATATTAAACATACAATATCTTGAATAAGAAAATGTTTTATTCTACCTGGAATGCCCTAACTAGTTTGCACATTAGTAACATTGGGAGAGGTCTCATATGAAGGACATTCCCACTCCCCTCGGATAAAGAAACACTTTTCCTTCCAATATTTAGTGCTAGTTAGCTTATCGACAACTAATCCCCGATTTAACATTCAAGTAATAGTGATCGGTAGCCCCATGCTCAACAAAATAGTATAAACTCCTTAAGAGCTCAAGATCCACATCTACTTCAGTCTTATGTCCCAGCACTAAGAGAAAAAGAAGGGTCCTCCAAGCGTTGGGTAACAACTGAGCAGGAGCGAGGTTGTTAAATTTCAACACTATCCTTATGAATTTTGACAGAGGGAGTCTAAAGCCAAACCTGAAGGGGAATTTATAAAAGCATACCTAACCATCTGGAAGAGTCAGGTTGTTCAGACTCACTTGGGAGCTTCATTTCTATGGACATGGGAAAACCATGTTCTACTTGGTACATCTCCAAGTGAGGCTCAATAATCAATTTATTAATTGAGTAACATATATCAGGTCTTGACAGTTCATTAACATCAAAAGTGCCAATTATTTGTGAGCTCTCTAAACTAGATTATCATTTCTTGTGTTCTTATGTACAATAAGATATGGATTGTTTGTCTATTGGATATCATGAATCTTGTATCTTTCAATCACTTTCTCTACATAATGTGATTGATATATAATGTCAACCCCTCAATGTTCTCTAATTTTAATTCCAAGAATTACACCAACATCATCTAGGCCTTTCATGTCAAACATCTTCGTAAGCATTTGCTTGATAGAATTAATGACTTCTAAGATGAGCATATCATCCACGTAGAGACAAACAATACATATATATCTCCAACTTTCTTAGAATAAACACATTCATCACATTCATTAATGTCAAAGCCATTTTTTTATCTACCCTTATCAAACTTATCATGTTATTGCTTTAGTGCTTGCTTAAGCCTATAGAGATTAGATAAGTTTACACATTTTGTGTTCTTGGCTCTTGGCTATAAATCATTCTGATTGATCCATATATCTCTTCATCCATATGATGATTTTGTAAATTACACAATGTTGTTATAGCAATCAATATCCCAATTGATGTTATTCTTCTCACACGTGAATACATATCAAAATAGTCAAGTTCTTTTTTATTTACAACCATCAGTCCTTTTATCTATCAAGCCATCGGGTTTTGATTTTCTTTTGAAAACCCATTTAGAGCCTATTGGTTTAGGCTTACCTTCTAACATGTACTTTCTAAAATGGAGCTTCCAGAACAAATGTTGCTTCTTGATATTTTTTAGGGTCACCATGTAACATGTATCTCCTTCTTGGTTCAACTTATATATCTTCTGTAGTGACAACTTATTTGCTTTCTCTAAAAAGCAGTTTTGTGTACATGATTGTGACACCTTAATGATGACGATTATCAAGCTTTTTTATCCTAATTATGGTAGGATTGAGTAACCTTACTTAAGGTTGGTTAATTAATCTAGATGAGGATACCTAAGATTTATTAGCTATATATCTTAAACTTTGATTACTAGTCGCTTTTACTTGCCTTAGTGTGAAGCTAATACCAACTTAGTTTGATGACTGAGATTGCTTGATTAGCGCCAATCAACATACTATGTGATGACGATAGTTAACCCTAGCCATGCATACCAAATCAGGTTTAGCCTAAGCAAACTTGAATCAAACCATGCTTGAAAGATAATGTGCTTCTAGTTAAAACTAATCATGCTCATGACCAACTTGTCCTAAATATGCATGGTTATAATCATGCCCATGATTATTCGTGTTTAACCTAAGGTCAATATTAATCATGCCTCAAGGAAGTCTTGAGAAACTCTCAAAAGGTCTCTTGTCCTTCTCTCTTTTTACACTCTCTACTCACTCCTTTACTCTCTAAAACTCTTAAAATGTCTACCAGAATGCTGGAGCCGAAGAAGGGGGAACAATGCAACAAACAGTTGCTCTCCCTTTACAAAGGAGGAAGATGTGCCTTTTTGTAGAAATAATATTAGGAATTCGTGGGATGAAAGAGTGCTCGTTTGGACGAATCATAATGGTAATGATTCTCCGTTCCGTGAAATCCCAATCAGATGACAACGTTAATACTCATTAATCAAAATACTTATCATTTTTTTACTAAAACATTGGTGCCTATTCAAACGCTTCATAAAACATTAAAATACTAATTAAAACATCCTAAAATTAATCTAATCCATAAAATATCATAGATGAACCTTTTTTTTAGTTTTATAAAATATCATTTAAACAAGAAACGTAAATAACTACAACTAAAATTTCAAAAATTTCAAAAATATACTTCAAAATACAATTTATCTTCAAAACCTTTCCTAATTTATATTCTATACCACATACCCGTAAAGATTCTGTACCCTCATAATACCCGACACCATACCCGTAGAGAGTTCCATGAGCCGGGTACGGGGAATACTCTTTAGAGAAAATTTTCAATACAGACAATATTAGTGATAGTATATTAAGAAATGGTCAGTTATTAAAACTTATAGGTCAATAGAAAGTTTCCAAAATGGTCAATAAATTTAGACCAAAATACTCTTAATCTATATAAAGCAACTTCCTTTTCAACGTCTGTCAATGAAAAATAAGTTATTATACTGGACTACATACCCTACAATTATGGAAAATATATATTTTGTAAATTTTAAAAATTTTAATATAGCATTATTAACACAACCGACAATAAATGGTCAATTAAAATTTAAATTTAACAACAAACACGAATAAAATCCTAGAAATCAGTGAATATATAATCCATTATCAATAAAATTGAGATATATCACATTAATAAATTACAATAAAATAAACGATCAATAAATATATATCGTTACAATTTAAAAATTGAATGTACCTACCATCCTGCCTAAATATCAACCAAAAAGGAAATTAGAATCATCAACAACATCGAATTTAATGAACCAAAACAGAAATTTGAAAACAACCAATAAAAATTCATTAAAAAAATACTTAATAGCTAATAAATTATTCACCATAATTACATTTAATTTAAATTTCTAAAAACTACTTAATCGCCTAAGGATAGAATCTCAACGTAACTAATCTTGAATAATCCCTATAATCACGCCACTTACATGGTAAATAATGGGATGTAGATAAATCATAAGAAAACATGAATTAATTGCAAATAATTTAATTACCAAAATCAGCAATTTGAATTAATAAAAAGAAAAAGAAAATCTTAAACTAATATACGGTAATTATCACTAAGCTAACCTTTGTAACTACAGTCAATAACCCTAACCAAGGTAGAAAACCATCCATCAACAAAAGAAACGGTTAAAACAAAAAAAATCAAACCCAAACCATCACCCTCAAGAACAGTGCCACCCATCTCCTCCATTTGCGCTGACGAAGAAGCTTGTGGTTACATTCATCAAGAAAATATTTTTCAGTATTTGAAGAAGAAAGAAGAGGTAATTAGTTGATTATTTTTCTTTTCTTTTTATTTATTGACTATTATATACCGAATATTATTGACATTTAACAAAAAATAATTTCTTGATTAAGCTATCAAAATATTTCAAAGTTTCTAATCAAAACTGATTCATTGGTCATACTAATGCTATTTGATCGAACATGCATGTAAGAAAAGTATTTGTTCGATAATTATAAGAAAATTTTAAAATATAAAATATTGATGAATATTGATTAACGACACAAACATTCAGAAAAAATCTTAATTCTGGACATGCATGTGTGTGACAATGTTTTGATAGACGAAAGTGATTTGTATATGTAAATTCATAGTTCGGTATTATGTTTAATAGTTTAATGATGGTGTCAATAATCGAAATGGTTGATCGACTATTATGTATATACGTATAATTTTTTGCATTAAATAACTGAGATTCAATAATGTATTTTAACATGTTTGAGTCAATGTGTTATTGATTCTGTTTAACCATAATTTATTGATATTAGCTTCTTTTGTTATTTCACCACAACACTAACGATGACAGAAAAGAATTCATCTAAAGATGTGCAAGCATCAAAATCATCCAAAAAAGCCACTAAGGGTCAATCATCCGGTAAGTGACGACTGCGTATGAACGACGATCAACAAAATGAGGTCAGTAGGAGGTAATAATTGGTTGATAATTAACATATTTCTTGAGAAAGATGGTTAATCAATATTATATATTTTTAAGGACTGCAATTGATTGTTCCAGATGAGAATTGGAACAAGAACCAAAAGCTGAACTTGTTTTCAAAACCAACGATCATGGACCATGTCAACCTGTCTTTGACCGAGAAGCAAAGAGATACATTTCGAACATGTTGTTTTGGTCACTTTCTTGATCTGAAAATTAACAAATTTTCAGCACAACTATAGTTACACATAGCTAGGAAGCAGTGTCACCATGATATGATAGGTGCTATGCATTTTGATTTCAATGAAAAAGTTGCTAGATTTAGAATGAGGGATTTTGATGTTATCACTGGTTTACGGTGCACATCATCGATGCACGTGGATAGGGAAAAATAGGGGAAGGGAGGTGGAAGGAAAAATACCTTAAGAATAATAAAATAGTGTCTAGGAAGATGCTTAATTTTACTTTTGACACTTGTACAATCTCAAAAAATGATGAGGATGACACAATTGTGAAGCTGGAAAAATTGTACTGTTTGGAAAACCTATTGATCTCAAAACATGAACATATACTGGTTGACCCCTTTCATTTACTAATGGATGATAATGATGAGATGTTTGATTTATATCCTTGGGGGAAATTATCTTTTGATATAACGATAGTGAGTATGCAGAAAATTTGACAATTTCTGGAAAGTTCTACTCATGCATTTTACGGTTTCCCACATGTAATAATTGTCTGGGCACTTGAGACTATACCTTTATTGACAACGCCTCCTATGGTATTTTCCAATAAAGTGGGAGACTTTATTTGTTATTAACTATTCAATTTATATTTTCTAAATGAAGCTTGTGATCAATAAGTTTGAAGTTACCGTTGGTGTGTTAAAGTCTATAGACTTTCAGTTGAAATATGTTCAATCAAAGGGTAAACAAGTTGTTGATACACAACCAAAGAAGGGTGAGGGAGGCTCAATGATATGACGATGAATTTGAAGAGATTTTGAACCGTAAAAAGTAAAAAACACCATCGTCATCATCGATTGAGTCTAGGTTGGACAAGATAGATGAGTGATTATTCTTGGAGATTGGAAAGATAAACTCAAAGTTGGACGAGTTATTGAGCATTTTGAAGGTTGAGGTAATAATAAATTATTGACAGTGATTAAAGATTTTATATGGTATTTTGAATATATATACTTCTATATTTATTTACTTTTAATAATTTGATTTTACTATCATTTAAGGAAGGTATTGGCTAAGAACATGGATGTGCAACAAAAGGATCCACAAGAAGGAACAAATCCACAGAAAGGAATTGAAGACGAAAGTTATTTACCGAATCTGAGTTTGGACGACTAGGAGGTAATTTATTGATAGCTTATTGATATAATTATTGAATATCATATTTATTAGTAAAAACATATTTCATTATCATTTTATGGTCTACGTTACTGAATTGTTTTAAACACAGGTTGAAACTGTTGGTCATCGAATTGTTGAGGATGTTATTTCGCCAACCGTTCAACCAAAAATTTCATTTGTTGTTCAACCGGCTATTAAGACACGTGTCCCACCTATTAAGACATCAACCACCAATCAATCACCAGCAAAAAGGGTTTCATTGACCAGGAAATGCAAAGGGAAGGATGTTGATGTAGCTAAATTGGTTAGAAAGCGACAAAAGACAAAGAAAGAAGAATCAAGTATGGTAATCAATCTGCATCTAGTAGCTTTCACACCTCTTAATTTTCACATAATCACACAAACACAAGAAGCAGATGAGTAGCCATTTGGACATTTAACTATTGATATTAGTTGAAAGAGAGAACGTTTTTTGTAAGACTGCAATGTGTGTTGGATTTGTTTCTTTGATGTCTCTATATGTGGTAGTAATTACATAATGAACAATTATGCGAATTTGCTCTTTGAACATGCTAGTTTTTTGTGAATGAATATTTTGATCAATAGATAATGGATTAATATCTTTACAAATATTTTATTAACTATATTGACAAATGTTTCGTAATGGATTAATATCTTTATATATATATATACACACACATTGTAACATAGTGTAATTAATGTAAACTTATCCCAATATATATTGCCCTTAAATAAATACACATTGTGCAAAATGTTATTGTCACTTAGGTATATCAATGTCGTGATTGTTTTGGCAATGTTTTTTTTTTAGTTAAAACAATCCTAAAACAGATTCATCATATACGCAATATGTATTGATATTGCGTGATCAATAACATTATCAATAAATGATTATACTTGATTAAATGTAAATAATGAATGATACTTAGTAATAATTGATTGAAATTAAAAATACAATTAATACGTTAACAAGTTCAACAACGGAAAAAAGAACATAACTAGCAATAATAATAGTCGTTCAACATGAAATATAAAGAGCTCAAAATCTAGTGTCCACTTTTTGTTTCTTTGACAGATACTTGTCTAAGCGACCGGGTTCTTGCATCTCTTACGGTCACATCCGATCATTAGACACCTTCCACACTTCACCTTGTTAACTTCACCTATCGATAGTATCCTCTGCTTCTTAGGTCTACTGACCGAACGTTTATTTTTAGGTGGAAGTATATGATGAATTTGAATGTTTTCAGGAACATTCCATTGATTATTATTTCTGAGAAGATGCACCAAACCCTCACATGTTGCATACAACTCGGTCTTTAAATAATATGGAGATACGTACAAGTACGGATTCAGGTGCCTTTTAGCCATTGCAACTAGAGCATGTGCGCATGGTATTGCATCTATATCCCATCTTCAACACGTGCATGATTTATTTGGTAGTTGTACAATACATATTAAGTCACCATCAATCACCTAAAACTCATGCATGTCAACAACGATGACCTATAAAAAAAGACATTTCATAACATAGTATATGAACTATTGTTTATTTATTTTTGCTAATTCATTAAAAATAAGAAATTTAAATTTAAATAGGCTTACAATCATTGTCCGTGAACGTTGCATCTGCTTACATAGACGATTTTCAGCCCATTGAGTTAATGTCGTGATCATATAATTAGATGTTACACGACGCTTATAAAACCATCTTTGAGAAAGTTTCCTCAGAAATTCAATGAAAATGGTAACAGGTAAAGCACGAGCATCTTTCAATACATTATTGAGGATTTCTGATATATTTTTTATCATGACATTATATTGATGATTAGATCGAGCCCATTTCTCATACCCAACACCTTTAAGGTATGTGCGAATTGAAGGGTAAATAGATTCTAGAGCACGCATATTGACTTCAAAATCTTCAAAATCTTCAACACCTTTATATTTTGACTTGGCATTAAACAGTAGATGTTGCATACAGAGATCGCGAACACATTTCGGAAACCATTTCGACACTGCCTTTGGAATGCTATTGTGTCTATCAGATATAATTACTAGATTTTCTCTATCGCCAATTATTCTGTCTAGAAATTCTATTTTGTTCCTATTAAATTGTTCACGTGCCTTGCACTTCACCTTTAATAGTACTCTACTTAAAGGATAAAATTACCCTTCATAAAAGTGTAAAAAAAAAATTAAAACACCAATTCTATTCTAAAACTTGGTGGAACTGTTAAGTGATAGGTTTAGTTAGTTGAGTTAGTTTAAGGGTATTATTGTATTTTACCTTTAACTAGTCGTTAGGTTGTTAATTGGCTTTGTATACTATCGCTTTCGAGTTTGTTAATGGCTAATGAAGTATTTTGGTTTCCTTTCCTCATTCTTCTTTCTTCTGTTCTTCCTGCAACTCTGTTCTTTTTCTTTCTTTAAATTTATTCATGGTATCAAAGCTCTCTCTGACTTGCGTCGAGATCCATGGCTGAAAACCCTCATAATCAGTCCTCCGTCATTCACGAAGAAGTTGAGAATCAGATTGTGCCTCAACTTGGTTCTCAAAAAAATAACCAAACCCTACCTTCTCCTTCTTCCTCTAAAGATTCCATATTGATGAAAGCTCACGTGATCTTTATGTACATTGGTGGATCTGTGAAGTGCCCTCCAAGATTCACCAAGAATGATGATGGTTTGGAGATCAAGAATCCAAGATTTGAGCAGTAGGTTGGAAAGGATCAAGCTCTTATGACTCTGATAAATGCAACCTTATCTCCTATTGCCCTGTCATATGTGGTTGGTTGCAAGACCTGAAAAGAGGTCTAAGAGTCCATCGAGCGACGATTTTCATCTCTTTCTCCGACCAATATTGTTAAGTTAAAATTCGATCTTCAATCTATTACCAAGAAGCCCTCAGAGAGCATAGACTCCTACATTTAGCATATAAAGGAGGTCAAGGACAAGCTCTCGGCTGTTTCAGTTAACATCGAAGGCGAAGACATACTTATATACACCCTCAATGGACTCCCCACATAATACAACACGTTAAGAACATTGATACGTACTAGGGTAGAGCCTTTATGACTCGAGGTGCTTCATGTTCTCTTGAAAATTGAAGAACGATTCTTGGAGACTCAGAGCAAGAATCAAGAAAATATGTTCCAGAACCCTGCATTTCTTGCTCTTTCAACAATAGAAGTAATAACAGAGAAATGGGATCTAGAAGTTTTAGAGGAAACCACCTTAGTCTCGGCTAGGCTCGTTCATTCAGTATACTCTACTCGCCTATGTTCAATCCTCCAAAAAGAGGATTTGATTGAGTATCAAGGAGTCAAAGAATTATAGTCAACATGTAGTTTCACGATCGGGCATGAGTGTCCGGAAGTTGTCATTGTATTCTCCTGTAGGCCGTTATACTTCGAGTCACCATCCGTTGAGCCGAGGACGATGCTATTTGCTTTGTAAGAATAAAAAGAAGAAACATGTATGAAATTAAAGAGTTTTGCGGGAATTGTCTTGATCGTCACATATCATTAAAAAATAGGAAGAAGTGTTATCGAATGATTTCCTACAATTCTTCCCAGTAATGAATGAGTAACATAGAGGTCCAGGAAGGTCAAATTCAGGAAGGGGTGGAAGAACTCAAACCTGGAACTCTTTTCCTAACCCTCAGTGCTTAAAGCACCACCTTAAATAACACAAAACTTTAAGAATTCCAGAGGCCATTCCAACACATAGAATAATAGAGTCCAATGCCAAATATGTCATCTTATGGGACACAGTGCAACAGATTGCTTTCATATGATGAATTTCTCCTACCAAGGGAGAAATCCACCAACAAACCTCACTGCAATGACTGTCATGGCTCAAAACACTTGCCCAACACCCACCTAACTCCTTACCTTGCCAATATCTTCAATTCTTCTGAGTATAATGGTGAAGAGGACATTTCAATTGGAAATGGGCAATATTTACCCATCTCCTAGACTGGGTATGGTATGATCTAAACTTTGTCTAATGCTTTCCCTCTGTTTGAAGTCTATTGTGTTCCTGAATTATCTTCAAACTTTCTTTCTATACATAAATTTTGTCTTGATAACAATTGTAAGTTTATCTTTGATGCTCAATCTTTCTTTATTCAGGATAAGGCTTCAGGCACCATCTTGCATAAAGGCCATAGTATGAATGAACTCTATTCTATCCCTGTTTACTTCCCTAAGAAACATGTTGCATATCTTGATGCCATGATTTTAGATTTTCTTTGGCATTCTAGCCTAGGTCATCCTTCTCATAATGTTGTTAGACAAGTATTAAGCATAGATAATCTTCCTTGTAATACTTCTAAAGCTGATAATACTCTCTGTGTAAGCTGTGTTACTAATAAAATGATAAGATTACATTTTCCTCTATTTGATTCTATATATTCATCTCCCTTGGAGCTTATCCATATTGATGTGTGGGGTCCCTCATTTACAAAATCTATACATGATCTCAAGCATTTAATTTTAGTAGAGAACATGGTTTCAACAAGTGAGATAAATCTCTTAAACACAACAAAGACATCAGATTTATGCACAATGGGAAAATCCAGGTAAACCTGGACATATCATCAATGAATATAACATAATATATTTCTCTATACTCCACAACAAAATGGAGTTGTTGAACGTAAGCATAGACATTTAGTTGAGACAAGTCTAACCTTAATGCAATATGCATTTGTCTCTTCTACGTTTTGTAACTATGCTTTTACTATTTCTCCATAAATAATCAATAGAATGCCTAAATCAGTTCTTCACAATGTTTCTCCGTTTCAAAGAATATTTGCTAAACTTCCCCATTATGATCACCTCAGAATTTTTGGGAGTGCCTCTTATCCTAGCTTAAAACCATATATGAAAAATAAGTTCAACACCAAAAAAGTTCAATGTGTCGTTTTAGGATATTCCTTAAACCAAAAGGGTTATCTATGCTATGACTTGGATTCTAAAAGATGTTATTGTTGGTCATCGTGGTGCATGCGTGGTGGAAGAGTGTGGCTAGTGGCCTTAAAAAAAATTAAACATTCAATAAAATTGAATATTTTAATAAAATAAAAATTGCGTAAAGCCACGATAACAAAAATTATCAATTAGTCAGGATATATTATATATTTATATATTAAATCTACAACATACAAGGCTAGGAATCATATACCTCTTGTTGTTTTAATCAAGTGTCATTGCAAAACCGATTGATCCTTCTTACCACAAAACCGTTCCAACGATCAGTAGACATCGAGATCCACTCCAAGATCTTTCAAGTCAATCCTCAACGCACTAAGACGTCTGTGGGCACGTAGAATATTACAAGACATATATTCTATTTTTAGATGTTCTCAACGCATGAGATCTAGAGATTTACTGAGAATGATTTTTGTGAGATGATTCTATAAAAGAACACGATGATTATACTTTTAGAGATTTGATTAACTATTAATCATAGAGAAAAATCACTCTGAGCAATTGTGTTCACAACTCAATTCTCTGATTGATCCACTGATGATCTGAATAACTCATTCATCAACTGAGGTCATTCAAACAAAATCTGTATCTTATTCTACACAATGACATACTAGATTTTTAGGGATAATTAAAATTAAAAATAATATTTAATTTTAAATTACTCAATACAGTGGGATCCACTGTATAATGGTGCACAACTGCAGTGCCACATGGCACTACAGTAGTCCATGTCTATCTTTGATACACAATCAGTGATTGACACATGATAATTATTGTAAAATTAAATATTTATTTTAATCAGATAAATATCTAGATATCAGTTAATTCAAAATTAACATATATGATTACCCCTATCAATTAAATTGTCTGTTATTTAACAACTAACAGATTTAGTTGATCCAAAATATTATCTAATAATAATTTGATTATCCAATTTCACAAGTTAGACATTTTGTCTCACTTATCGATAATTAAAAAATAATCGATAATTATTTATGTTTATATTAATTCCGAAAATTACATTTATATATATAAATAATTCAATTATTAATTCTTTAATAATTAATCACACATTATTATCTAATAATTATGTATTTGCCCAGAATAAAAATTCATTTGCAAGTTGGTCATTTTTTCATGTCCTGAAATATTTACACCCTAGACTGCTTAGTGTATAGGTGACTTGGGAACCATGGACCTATAATCCGAAGCTCCAATAAACCAGATTATTAATTAAACTCTTTAGTCAAATAATATTATTTATTAGTTATATTATTACTCTACTAAAAATATGGAATTACACTCTTAGAGATAATAGATTGTATATAAAAAGTATTCTCGTGTAATCCACTGATATGATCAATTTATATAGTTATGTCCTCCAATTATTGGTTCTTCATAAGCAGCTATATATTTGAGCCATACCGCTTTTTTCACAGCTTCACAAGCCGCTATATATTTGGCTTCCATAGTGAAATCTGCAATGCTAGATTGTTTAATATTTCTCCAGACAACAACACCTCCACTTATGGTGAATACTGATCCAGATGTTGACTTTCGAGTATCTCTATATGATTGAAATTAGAATCAATATATCCAGTAGGGTTTAGGTCTCCACTTGAATAAACAAGCATATAGTTTCTCGTTCTCCTAAGATATTTAAGAATGTGCTTTACTGTAATCCAATATTCCAAAACTTGATTCGATTGATAACGACTGACAATTCTCACAGTATAACAGATGTCCGGTTTCGTACACAACATGGCATACATGAGACTTCCAACTGCTGAAGCATAGGGAACCTTTCTCATATCCTCTTCCTCCTGAGGTGTCTTAGGACACTATTCCTTGGAGAGGAGAATTCCATGTCTGGTGGGTAGTTGACCTTTCTTGAAATTCTCCATTGAGAATCTCTCCAGCACCTTATCAATATAAGATGCCTGAGAAAGTACCAAGAATTTGTTATTTCTATCCCTTAGGATTTGGATTCCTAGAACAAGCTCGCCTCTCCCAAATCTTTTATTTGAAATTTCTCAGCTAACCACTTCTTTACCTTATTTCTGCATCATTCACAATGAGTAGAATATGGTCAACAAAAAGAACTAAGAAAATCACTATCTTATCTTTGATGTATTTATAAACACATGTTTCATGAACATTTTGCTTGAAGCCATAACACTTTATAATCTTCTCAAAGGTAAGATACCAAGATCTAGATGCTTACTTTAATCCATAAATGGATTTTAGAAACTTGCATACTATTTGATTTTTCCCCTTTTGTACGAACCCTTCTGGTTACATCATATAGATTCTTTCTTCAAGTGAGTCATTCATAAAAGTTGTATTGACGTCCGTTTGTCATATCTTATAGTAAAAATAGTGGTTATTCACAAAAGGATACGAATGGATTTTTAGCATGGCCACATGGGAGAATATCTCTTCATAATTAACTCCCTCTCTTTGTGTATAGACCTTGGCTACTAACTGTGCTCGGACATAATTGGAATACATAGATTGTATTTCATGGTTCATGGCATCTTTCCATTTCTCATTTTCAGGATCATCCACTACTTCTTCATAAGATAATGCACCGTCCTTATCATTGTCTGACACTAGGACATGTGCTTCTAGTCCGTAGCGAGCTGGTTTTCTCACAACCCTCCCACTACGACGTTGCACTGGGGGTTCTTTTACAGGAACTGTGGTTTCTCTGCTTTGTCGTTAATCAGGAAATTAAAGGCGGTCTGATCTCATCAGTCGCCAATTCCTCGAGAACTACTTTGCTATGAGGTTTGTATTCTTACATACAGTCATGCTCAAGGAATGTTACATTTGTCGATACAAACACCTTTTGATCCTTCTAACAATAAAGGTATCCACCTCTAGTCTCTCGAGCATATCCTACGAATATACATGCCTCAAACCTTGAGCCTAACTTTCTTGTCTTGGGTTTAAGAATGTGAGTTGGACACCCCCATATACAAAAATGACGCAAACTAGGTTTGGAGCCATTCCATAACTCTAAAAGCGTTTGCTTACAGACTGAGAGAGCACTTCATTCAAAATGTAAGTTGTTGTGTGTAGTGCATATCCCCAAAATGTAAATGACAGTGATGAGTAGTTTAACATCGAGCTAATCATATCTAATAAGGTTCGGTTTCTCCTCCCTGCAACACTATTTTGTTGTGGTGTTCTAGGTGCTGTGAGCTAGGATATGATTCCACACTCCAGAAAATAATCCTTAAATTTTGAATCCAAGTATTCACCGCTTCGATTGGATTGAAGAGTTTTCAATGATTTACTGATTGCTTTTTCGTTCAGCTTTGAAGTCTTTAAGTTTTCCAAAAGTTTCAAACTTTCTTTGCATTAGGTAAGCATAACTATATCTTGACTATTCATCAATAAAAGTGATGAAATACTCATACCAACCTCTAGCTTGTACATTGATCAGTCCATAGACATGACTATGTACTAGTTCAAGTGGTTACTTAGCTCTTTGGCCCTTTCCTGTGAAAGGCCTCTTGATAATTTTGCCCTCTAGACAGGATTCACAAACAAGAAGAGTTCTATCTTTTAGTTCTCTTAAAGAAACATGCTTTGTTAACTAGTTTAACCTAGCAAGATTAATATGTCCCAAACTAAGATGCCAAAGATATGTGTTATCATCATCATGAAAAACTTTATGTCGTTTGTTACTTTTAGGTTTTGCTACTTTAAATAATTCAGAATCATTTAATGCACATTTAGTCAGTTTAAGCATATACAATCCGTTTATAACTTTTGCATGAAAAATATTGAATCCATTATTTGAAATAATAAACTCTTTATTAATAAAAGAAACTTCGAATAATTGTTCTTGCAAAAAATGAAAGAGAAATCAAATTTCTCGAAAATCCAAGAATATAATAAACATCGCTCAAAACTGAATAATTATATCCAAAAGGTAAACGGACTGTCTCTAATGCTTCAACTGACACGAGTGCACAACTATCAACTCTCAAAATGACCTCGCCATCTGCCAGCTCCTTTGACAAATCAAGCATCTGCAAAGAAGAACATACATGGTTAGTGGCTCCTGAATCAAGTATCCATGATGACAAATCATATTCCACTAAACAAACTTCAAGAACAAGTAATCATATTTACCTTTCTTTTTTAGCTCGGAGAGATACTTGTTACAATTTCTCTTCCAATGACTTTCAACCCACAGTGGAAACATTTTCCCTTTGGCTTGTTGCCTTTCTTGTTCTTCTTGACTTTTAGCAATATGTTGGATTTCTTCCCTTTCTTGTTCTTACCTTTGCCCTTACCATTGATCTTCTTCCTCTTATTACTTTTAAAAGTGGAAGAATGTTTTTGCTAGACAACATTTGCCTCACCCTTTTTGGTCATTCTAAGGTTGGGTGACTAAAAAATCTGCAGTTCATTCAACAATTAGGTCATTTTGAATTGCAACTTGTTCATAACCCAGTTAGTCATGAACGTAAAAAAACTGGTGTGAACAACTCAAGTCTAATGCTAACGTGAGTCCGCTCATCAATTGTCATCATATGTAGTTCTGTCTCGTGCATTAGATTGATCATGTTGAAAACATGTTCTCGCACAGAAGTACCATTTCTGATCTTAATTGTCATATAGCTCCTAGTGACCTCATGACGACTTTGATCAGACTGCTGCCCAAGCATAGCCTGTAGAAATTCCATAATCTCATAGGCAGTTTCTATGATTTCATGCTTGGTTCTTAGAACATTATTCATGCTCACAAGCATGTAGCACTTCACGTTGTTGTTTGATATGTCCAAGCGTCATATTTGTCCCTAACATTTTTAAGGGCATTAGTAGCGGGCTCCTCGGGACATTCCTCAGTAAGAACGAACATATGGTTCTAACAAATCATCATAAGTTCATATTTGATTTTCAGCGTACGAAGATATCATCATTCAATGTATCAAGAGTGAGTAAAGAATTAACAGAGTTGCATATGGTAGACATAAAAATGATAACTGAAATTTAAAACATACAAGATTCTATATAATTGTTAAATATCTAGAATTCGAAAAGTAAACGTGATGCATACAAATTTAACATTTACTAATCACGATAAAACAACTCAATGATTAATGTGTTGCCTTAGGGTCAGTCAAATTAACTTCAAATTGTGTATGAGACATTCTCATTCCATGAGCGCGCGGAATCGATTTTAAGGATAATGACTTGCCACGCCTCAGTCTAGGATATTTCAAAAATATTTTATTTTTTCGGGTAATTTATTTTATTGATTCAGAATAACCTATATAATTTTTCTAACAAATTAAACTCTAAGATTGACGGCCGGGTGTAGAGTTAGAACAAAGAAGACCCAGATGACAACAAAGGAACTAGTAGCTACCTGTCGTTCAGTAAGTATGAAGATACCCTCACTATGCAACATCAACATGCAGAAATGCATGCTCTCACTACGCATCATCCATTATTTCACTTAATCATTTTTTTATTTTTGTAATGGTTTTCTTAGCTCCACTTACAGCTCTCCATGTGTATTTTCTCTTTCGCTCTTTAAGTACAAAATATAGATTTCATCAATTTCTTACTTGTAGGATAACTACAAATAGGTAAAATGTTATTTAGCATTATGAAGCATGGATGTTTTCTCTAAGGGAGAGTAGAATTGATGTGAAACCATAAGATATTGAAATGACGGTTGCCAAAGTAATGAAAGAGATATAAAGAAGAACATGTCGTTACCAATACTATAAAAATAGTCAAGGACTCAAGTCCAATACTATGCATATCATCTTTGAATTTTTTTTCTGCTTTCCAGAACCACTAAGAGCCAAAGTAATATACCTGAGATCAGGGGCGGATGCAACTTGGGACCAGGAGGAGCACGTGCCCCCGACCCAATGATTTTGATTTTTCTTCCGATTACAATTGTCTTTATATGGTATATATGATTAATTTATAGTGTGCTCCATGTGGATTATTATGACATAGCTCATTGATAATTGTTCTTTTTTAAAAAAATAGAGGCATTGAGTTCAAGTCTCAATATCTCCAATTCGATAATGTCCCTATCTTTTTGTTATTTTTTATTAATGATTCTACTAATTTTTACCATTAAATTTAACTATTTTGTGTTTGAGTACTTGAAATTAATTTTTTTTACATGACTTCTTTTACTCAATTTTTTGGTCTAACAATGCTTTTAATTTTCTTTCATATAACATTGAATATTTTTTGTTAGATACTCTTGTTTCATTGTATAATTTTTCTTTTAAGTTTGTTTCTTACTCGTAAGTACACAATTTCTATTATTTCATTTGATATGTATTAATCAAATTTAGATAGTCATATATTATTTTCAGATTCTATGATTTCTTAGGAAATGTTGTTTTCTATTTTATGTCTTATTTAACTTAGTTATAAGAGTGGAATCACACACCATAGTTGTGATTTAAAGAAAAAATAAAAAGAACTAATCATTAATTATTGATATAATCAATTGTCTTGATGATATCAATAAGAATTAGCTAGTGACAAAAAAATTAAGTATCTTAAATAATTGTAATCAAGGAATATGTGGAATCTTTAGGATAAAGATTACAAATTTGACATTTATGTTCTTATGCCTGACGGTGCCTCGTTAAACTAAAATCTTGGATCAACCACTTGAGATCTATTTATTTGTAATTTATATATAACTGACATAGTCACACTGGGTCTGGTTGGTCTTGTGTTAGCATTTCAAGTCAGATAATTAAAGGATAGTTCGGGATCTCTCGTCTTTTACCTCTATCTCTACAATTGTACCTTCGTTCACTTGGAATTTAGAAATTTAGGTTATGTTTGAATTTTAGAAAACTAAAAGAAAATGAGATAAAAAGAAAGAGCAATTAGGGGAACAATAGTGAAATAGTTGTAAGAATAACTTACACTACATTATTTGTTTCATATACCAAAAAGTTACAAATAATGAAAATATAATCGTTGTAATAGTTTTTCCCTTTCCTTCCTAAATTATTGATTCTTTTAGCATCGTCTTCATATTTCATCCCTTTTTGTTTAGTGAAACTATTCTTATGAGCCAACAGATAACTAATTGACACATATATAAAGTTAGAGGACTAAATTGACTCATTTTAAAGATGAGTGTAAATTGTTGAATTCCTAAAAAATTTAAGAATACAAGTTGAATTCAACAACATATCGCTTATTGACTACTAGTCATTTCATGATAAAGTAGAGATTGAAATTCATTAGATAAAGTAAACACATCGTGTTTTTAGTGCTAAAATCTATTCACTTAATCCAATGTAGAATGTCCAAAAGTGTTTCTACAGTCACTCTAGAATATATAGTTGTTTGAGTCACAATTTTATTTTTAAAGTTTATACAACTATTTGAAGAATTCTATTTTTCCAATACGTGTAAAGAATAAGAGATTGAGCCAAACCGCAATATCTCAAAATTTTAAATCAAGATCAAGATGAAGAAGACCATAGTTAAATAAAGATGACAATTATCTTTTATTTGAAAGTCATATCAACATGGAGTAAAGACTAACAAGTCTTATTAACTATCAAGATTGAAATTGTTCAAGCTATCTAAGAAGACCAAGACCAAGTGAGACAGAAGAAGGCCCTTACAAATCAATCAACATAATCAATATTTCAACGTGTAACCTTTAATTTTAACTCTTTAATTTTTATAATAAATTCTACTAGCTTCAAGTATCTTTGTTTTTAAATTTATCATCTAGAAAATTTAGATTCAATCCATAGTCTTGTCATTTATTTTTTAGAACATTCAAGAAAAGTTCTTGATCTTTTTTTTTCTCTTAATTGCACTTAGTTTATTAATCTAAATTCTTCATTTTAGTAGTAGTCGAAAACTCTTCTGATCATCATGACTTTCTTTGTTTGAAGTTAGATTTTTGAATAGCTTTCAATTTTGCTTCATTTGACCGTGTAAGTTTTGATTCAGACCATCATCCGTGGTCCATGTGATTTTCTTCTTAGTACATTGGACGACATTTCCAAGCCAAACATATTTTTTTGGCACATCCCATGGCATAAATTTTGGGATTTTACACTTACTACAAGATCTAAAGCTTAGAATTTAGAATGATAAATTTTAACGACAAGTGATAGATCTAAATATATTGAAAGAGAGATAGATCAAGCTTGAGAGGCTGCAATGTGTGCCGTTGTGATGAAGGAATAACCTCAGGTTTTTCATGATACTATCTACGTTGTGTGAAAAACATGCAACAAATTTTTCAAACTTTCAACCAAAATGTGCAAGCAATGCAACAAAGCATTCGAGAAATGGCAAAATTAATTCCACAATGAAAAATTATAGTCGATTCAATAAGAAAAGGTTGAGCACCCCATTCGTACCGGCCGCTGCCATCAAGATGGAATAACTTGCCCGAGGGGCAAAATACTAAGCATAACAACCAAATGCGGAGGCTTGGCCAAAATTGTGTTCGAGGGCTAAGTTGGAATATTCCATCAAGAGCAATACAAGTGAATAATGGTCGACTTACGGACTGTAAAATAAATATCGACCAATAGCTAATTGAGTGGAATGATTATATTGTGAGACATATTAAGAGCGACAAATATGGTTCAAGTGTTATATCAAAAAAATATGGTATAAAGAGTTCCACCACTAACATTCCCTCGTACAAGAATTTCAAACTTTACCCTTACAATCTATAAAGTTGAATTGATCAAGAAGATGAGCAACATGATATGTTTAACAACCAACAACATAGCACAACTATTTCTAAAAAGTGTTCGTTGTTAGAGTCAATTAATGAGACGGAAGTTCAACAATTGGTGGAAAATAAAACTGCCAGTGAATCAGAACCATTGGCTTCAAAAATTGAAATGTTGGTCGAGGATAAGATTGAGCTAACAAAATCAGTAGAGTTAAAAAAAATC